>PVHP010008465.1:0-11268 GCA_004024765.1 Zapus hudsonius | reverse complement strand
CTAATGGAAATTATAATATAAATTTATATTTAATCTGCATTTTAAACTATACTCAATCAGTGAAAGCAAAGTAAAAATAATCTAAGATACCACAAACATTTATAACCATAATGCTCAAATCTTCTGATGAAAAATATTTCAAGATCTATTTCAAGGTAAAGAAAAAATGAAACAGTTTTAAAAATCCCATTACCATGAAAGTCATTTAAATGTAGAGATAAGTCAAAAATAATTGTACATTTATCACAAGTGTAAATATAGATGCCAATAAGTATTTTTGAAAGCAATGCTATGTAATGTTTTTGAATCCATTAGGACACATATGTGGCATACACCTACTACATTCACTAGATTACAGCACATGGAAACAAAATATGTACAATCACAAAATTATAAATAATTACAAATTCTGTGATTAGGGAGTTTACTATTGATGTATTTTTTTAATTTTAAAGAACACTATTTAATAGGACTTTCTAATTTGATTTAAGGGAAGCATGCACTTAAATCATAATCACAAAAAAATTATATTTATTAAAGTATTACTATTAAAACAAGGTCTTGGTTCTAGGATTTGTTATGGAAAAATTATCTCAACTTTTCATATATAAGATACATTTATACTGTTCAGATATAAGAAGTTTCACTTTCTCAGTTGGCAAAGACAGTATAATATCAATCCTACAACCAGACAAGAATACTACAAACATAAACTTTAGACACATCTCCTTTTCAAGTAAATAAATTAATCAATATAAAGTTGTAGCAAATCTTATGAAAAGTTTTCTCTAAATGCCCTTTTCCAGTTTCAAAATTAACATGTAGTATATCAAAAATAACTTTAATAGGAAATTATAGAAATTCTAAGCTGCATTAAAAGAAGAATATGCCAGGAAGCAGGGTTCATCCCAGTTATAAACAGATCATGCAATGTTGGAAAACCAGTTAGCACCCAGGAGGTCTTTTTCATCTCAGGAAACTAAGAACTGATTTTTTGAAGTTAATTAATTTCTAAAAGCCACACTTTCACATAAATAGTTAAAATTTTGAAAGCATTGCAACCAACCTACAAATAAAAATAAATTAGTAAAATGTACTTATTTCTATCTAACAAAATGTAGAGTTGCAACTATGCCCTGATTTCTAAACTAAGGAATTATGTCAAGAATTTTTACAAAAGTATTTCTTCAATAAAGTTATAAAACTACAGCCTTATAATGATCATAAATAGGTTCTTCTTGCAAAACTCTATCAAGCTCTATGCATTTCCTCTGAACCCCTTGATCCCCCCTAGAGTCCTTTTTCTTTTCAAATGCATGTAAATCATTAAACTTTTAATGTTTTACTGCAATACTGACAAGTTTAAATCTCTCAGACTCTCCTGTCAAAGGATTTCATTATGATTCTAGCTACTATCTGACATTATTTTTCTTATTTCTTGAAATCATATGTGTATTATAGTATTTGCTATTTTTCTTAATAATTGATGTGCAGTTTCTGATGTTTGTTGTTTAAAATAATCTAATGCCTTAGATTGTAATTGTGATTTGCACACCAAGAAAAGGTACTAAGTTTCTCAGTGTTCAATTTGCTACTGTATATAACTGAATTCTGATGATTTTTGCATCCTAATGTCATTTTATGCACTTTGGTGGCTTGGATAGAAACACATAAAATGTTAGCACACTTAGGCAAATCATGAATAGTACTTGTGTGAAAAAAATTACACAACTTTACTAAAGTCTATAAAATAAAATGTAAATAAATGTAGAAGCAAATGCAAAAATGTTCCTGGAGAAACATTGTGAAGATGTTAATTGTCCTGACACTACTCTTTATAAGTGATGAAATCATAAACTCTTCATTAAAAAAAACTCACAAAATGCTTCTAATTTTTTTATTAAAGAACTCAGAGATGAAAGTAGCAAGAAGAAGACATGAAGACAAGTAATGAAGGAGGTTTACATGATCAGTGATAATACATTGTAACAGCCCCACAGTGAAAGGACAGGTATGTGCTCAGGAAATGACCGGTCATTGAGTAGAATAGGAAGTCTAGGAGTAGGAGATTTATACACACTCTATACTGTGTGACATTCAAACGATAACTGCAGCATGCCAGTTCATCAAGAATGTGTTAGTAAATATTCAATTAGTGTAAGTTTTTTTTTTTTTAATTTGGAAAAGGATGTATTATTTTTTTAAATCAAAGTACCTAACAGGCAAATGGAAAAAAAATCTCTTGGACTCTGATAAGAAGATTCCACACACAGTTTTTGAAAGCCATACATGGTAGGAGGAAGGTAGCAATGGACAGATTTATGAGTCAATGCAGACAAGGAGCCTGTGTGGATGTCATGGGAAGAGTTTCTGGGTTCTCCAAATCCAGAAAGCCAAGAGTATTCAGAGAAAGCAGCCCAAAATCCATCCGGTGTCAGACAGCCTGGCTTGAAAAATAAACACAATGTTGGGGTTTTGTGAAGGAGAAGTGGAGAAGGAAGAATAAAGAATTACATCCTGAGATAAAAGATAAAAGCATTTAAAGTGTTTGACTGTGAAAGAAAAGACAGGGAAAATGGCAGAGGCATTTTCATGTTAGCACTACTCAACTTTTTGTTTTTAACCATTTTCTGGATTGGATTTTTCTTGGGGGAAATATCATTTTTCTTCTGAATTGACAAATGTATACAGGTGTTACAAGCACCATATCCCAAGTCTTCACCAACCCTTAAACTCTCCCCTCCTGCTTTGCAGTAAGTCTCCATCCTCACCCCAAATCCCTGATACCCCCCCCCTCTCTCTCTCATCTATTCCTATAGCCACTCTGTCTGGGTCCGTGGGTTACTTAGGGAGTTGCAGCATGCATCAACTCCCAGTTCACCCACGGGAGCTGGGTGAGCAGCAGCATGGAACAGCTGTGAGCCGAAGGAGACTCTTGGGAGAATGCGGCAGTGGGCAGTTCTCATTTTATTGGATAGATAGCAGTTGCTTATATAGAGAAAAGTCAGAGGTAGAAGCATAGGAAGCAAGATCTGTGAGAGAATGGTGATGTCAGCAGAGGAAATGTAACCTTATTATTTAGGTTTGTTATTTGCAGTTGGATTAAGTTAGGCTTTGAACTGCTTGCTTGCTTATCTTATTGGACAGCTATGGCCTACCTGTGGGCTGGAGTTTTCAGGATTGCTAAGATTTACAGGGGCCCTCGGACTTTGCCTCAACTTCCTTATCAGAAGGAGACGGTCCCAGAAGCCTGCCAGACTCAGCAGAACCCTACTTCCTCCATGCCCCATTAGCAGGGTACCACAACTCTGCTGCAAGAGGACCATTGATTCAACTTTTAAAGGTGTTCTTTTCATTGCTGAATACCAGTGTGTTTAACAAGTATATCACAATTTTTCATGATCAAAATTAATCTTTTCAGATAATTTTATGGGAGGAAATTTTATAATTTCTATTTTATTGAAGACAGAATTGGGGGTTGATGAGATTACACAGCTTGATCTTGGATTTAGACCAGGCCTGACTAAATCCAAAATCTAGGGACAGCTTATAATTCATTGATGAAAAAAAAATCATAGCTTTTTTTAAGGCAGAGTAAGAAGGAAGCTTTAGAAGATGGGACCGAGGATTTTTCCAACATTCCTTAGCAGTTTGCCTTGCATTGAAATCAAGAAAAAATGTTGGTTTTTATCAGAACCAACCTGCAGGCCATAATGATCCTCGTATTCCACTTGGTGTGCTTCAGTGTTTGCAAAGACAATATAACAATATGGAGGATCTCAACCCGCTTTGCACCCCTGGGAAATTTATAAAGCTCTAAGCAAATTGAACTTGTGATTTGGATCCGTTCCTTGGGGACATGTGCCACAGCCACACGCTTCCATCGATGTACAGTACATGATCAGAGGGATCCATTCTATAGATAGAAAAAGGACAAACTGCATAGGAGTCTGCTCATTTCTAAATTTAACGATTCATTTTTGTGTTTATGTAGAGCAGCATCAAAGCTCTACTTTGCCAATACTGGGTTTTATTTAATTCTCAGACTCATATAAATTCAGCCATTGCCTGACTTTTGAATCTCCCAATCTCCTTACAGGAATGGTCTTGTGCAGATTCAGGAAACAAGGGGATAAGTTTTCCTGCTGCCTTTGGTCCCTCAGCAAGTTGCTCTTAACTTTCATTTTTATTTTTATTTTTTCTTTCTGAAGATAATGAAGGCACCCTGCAAGGTCCACCACAAGGGAATGTGTTTCCCATCACAACACAGATGGCTTGTTTACAGCACGTCCCCTTCTCTCAAAAGCTCATAGAGATGCCTTCAGATTTGCTCCTTGTTATAATATGTGTTTTATAATTTCATTCTTGTCAAAACCTGGTATTACTCTTACTACAGAGTAAGAAGCTAAGCCTTCATGTCCTTTAATATATGATGATGGACTGGACTCAAGGGAACCACTGCTCTATCCCTGATGTGTGCCAACTTTCAAGCATCAATGATGTAACCCTTGGACTCTGGTGCTCCTTAATCCTGACAAAGCTGCTCCAGGAGGGTCATTCCCAACTTTGGAGTACCCAACTCGTTAAGCACTTGGCTTAAGACATCGGGTCACACAATGGTTCTGAGCCTGGATTGTACCTCAGAATCACTTGAGAGCATGCTGTCCAGACCATACATCAGTATTTCTGAATTCATTTTTGGGGGCAGGAGGCCAAAGCACCACAACTGACAGTTGCCTTGGTGGTCCTATTTGTACAGCCTTGGTGGAAAACGCTGGTCTGGAAGTGCCAGTCAACATACCACGGAATGCCCATGGAGGACTTTATTTGCTTCTTTTCTCACTCTACTTATGAAACATGCGCTTGTCATTTAAGGTTATAAAGTGCATGGATGTGGGAAGGTTTCCATGGTGATGAATATTTATGGAGAGTGACAGCTCTCCTAACTTGCATCCAACAGGTTGGGGAGAGTGTTTGCGACCTTCTGTAAGAACAGGATATTTATTTAGTGTTTGCAGCTCACTTCATTCCAGGGTTTTATCGTAAAGGATTTTGGTGAACTCCTCTCAAAATTAAAGGGAACCCTAATATTCAATGATAAAGAAGCTGTTCAATTTATTTTGTTTAGAAGCTCAAAGCCAAGATGTGTTCACTTCAGCACTATAAACATCTGGGCTCGATGACTCTGTCATGGAGACTCTCTTTTGTTTATAGGATGCTCAGTGGCATCCCTGATCCCCAATCATTAAACAACAGCAGCACCCTCCCAAGCTTTGACAGCCAAAAGTGTCAGCAAACACTGCTAAAGATCCTTTCAGAGATAAGACTGGGTGAGAAGCATTGTGAAAAGCATAGAATTGTTACTTATGTGTGGAAGGATATCAGAATCCTTGCCATTTGGACATTGATGAGTCAAAAGCATTCAATATCGGTTCACAAATAATGGCAAAAGTGCTTTATGAAATTGTGCCATGCACTGTTGTATTGATTAGCATTGTCAGCTTTCCAAACAGCAGATATGAAAAAGTCTGTTCTCCTTTTAATGTATAGGAAGTTATACAAACAAACAGAAAAATGAACAATTCCACTATGTGCAAGTACTAGAACTCCCTTCTGCATCCTGGGTTATTTACAAAGACTAAACTTGCCAGATTTGCAGGAAATTCTTCTGATTTTCCTATTCCATGTCCTCTTCTGACTTTAAAATCCTAGCCTCTGCCATTTGGACAGGGAGAATTTATAAGAGGCAGACAGAATTAGTTTCCTAGTATAATTTCATCTTTAACTGGGATATTATCTATCTTGTGAATTTTGACATTTTGTATCTTTATATAAAAAAGCAGTTATGATAGTGAGTTCACTAGAAAATTGGACTCCAGTAGCACAATGTGAGCCCTAATAAATCTTGCCAGTATAAATTAGTTCATTATGACAATTACTGAGTCTACTAATCTTATATCAAATCAAGTAGGTGAAAAATAAAACAATAAATAAATAAATAAGGTAGATGCATTGAGGCAAGAAAATATAAAAACTTTAAGGACAATGAGAAAGATATATGTGTGAAGCTGCTTTCAAACTACTTTCCTAGATATTAAGTGGGGAAAGCCAAAAACTTCCCAACTATAAATGATGATCTCATTAACAAATAACTTAATCTGTATGCTACTGAATTGTGTATATAGTTGATGCTGAGTACAAAGAAGGGTGGGGAGAGAGGGACACTTCACAGAAGATTCAGGATTTAATATGGATTTTATAGGAAAATTTCAGCCTGTCTGTGTATGTGCATGTGTGCATGTTTGTATGTGTATGGAGGGGGGAGGGGTATATGTGACCAGGTGTGTATGAATACATGTGAAGGACAGAAGGTAATCCTTGATATCTTTATTAGGAACACACATCACACATTTCGGAGATAGGGTGTCTCATTGACCTTGAGCTCACCAATGAAGCTAAACTGGCAGGTATTGGGATCTTCCTTTTGCTTCCTCCACCACACAGGGATTACATGTCACTATGCACAACATTGTAACATGCACCTTGGGACTCTAACTCAAGTCCTCATGTTTGCAGGGCACATGTTGTAGTCAACTTGCTCTGTTGCTGCACAGAAAGAACCCAAGCAAAAGCGGCTTGTGGAGGAATGGGTTTATTTAGCTTACGGACTCTAGGGGAAGCTCCATGATGACAGGGAAAACTATGGCATGAGCAGAGGGGTGGACATCACCTCCGCCACAGCACTGCAAACAGCAGCAGGAAGGTGTGCCAAATACTGGCAAGGGGAAGCTGGCTTATAACCCCCCAAATCCCGCCCCAACAACATAGCTCCATCAAAGTTGTAAAATCCAAACTGCCATCAGCTGAGGATCCATCACTGAGAACACATTCGTTTGTGGGGGACACCTGGATCAAACCATGACAGAAAGCAATTTATTTATTGAGTTATCTCTCCCCTCAAAAATGTTAATTCTTATATAGTACAGGAAACGAAATGGCAACGGAAGAGAGGGTAAAAATCTCTGAGGAGCATGAGAGAGAGAGAGAGAGAAAGAAAGAAAGAGAATCAGTATTTTAGCCTCCAGAAAAACTCAGTATGTATAGATTATATTCAAGCAGAAAGAGAACCATTGGATTGAACCACATTTAACAAGGTACAATAGAACAACATGCAGAATAGTATCAGAAGAGAGACCCTGGAAACTGTAAGCATATGGTCCAAAGAAATTAGCATTTTGCATCATGAGAATAGAAGAGGGACTGTGTGTTTCCTGTGTGTGATCCCACTTCCAGTTTTATTTGAAGGACAGTTTGGGCATTTATTAATTATTATCTTCCAGAGAGTTCATTTCCAAACACATATGGAAACCTGTAGGACTATACTTCATTCGTACCTGCACATATCAATTGCTGGAAAGGAACCAATGTAGCACTGGTTTAGAATATTGGAATTATTTGTGATAGGCACACTTTTATTTTCATCTTTCATGTATCTTCATGTTCCACAACTGACATTTTTATTATTAAATCTTAATTCATAAGAAAATGAATATAAACACGAATTAAACATCTCACATTAGCCAGGCACAATGCGAAATGTTTATATCTTATAAAATTTATCCTATTAAACTCTTTAAAGAGCACTTTGAAGAGATCTATGATTATCCTTATAGCACAGATAAGAAAATAGGGTGAGAAAAATTAAAATTTTCCCCAAGTGAAATTAATGAAAAATTTCAAGTTCCCATCAAGTCACCATGATTCAACACTTTGCACTTTGAACCCTAGATCCCATGGCTTCTGATTCCCTCAACAAAAATAACAGGATGGACATTCGAGACAATGTGGTTAAAGATCGCAGACTGAAGGTCTAATGTTCTTCTCTTTTTCCCATATTTATGTCAAATATTTTCACTAATCAGGGCTGTTTCACTTGTTGAGTTTGCGTTGTCATTTTCTTTGGAAGTGGCTCTCTCACCATTGTGAAGATGGAAGAAAACATAGATAGGGTTGACAAGAGACTGTGACTTCCTAAAAGTGAGCAATATGTATTTATTTTATTTTGTAGTTGGCATAGAGAAATCTGGGTGTCATTCACTCTGTATTTTCATAAACAATTTTTAATTGATTCTCATAGTCTCCTCTTCTCCCACACCCCTCCTCCTCCCATTCCTCTCCCCCAATACCCTTCCTGTTTTTATGTCCATATCATGTGTGTAATGTGTACTTCAAATGTTTATATGTATTGTATCCACAGACTTAAAGGCCAGTCAAGAGTGACTCATGTTTAGTGACTGCAAGCACTTCAGGAGCGCTGGAGAACGCCTTCTGTATTCCGCCAATACACCAGTTATAGATTAGTCTCTACTTTTTGCGATTTTCAATAGTAGAATTTAGCATGTAACTAACTCAAAACCAATAATAAAACTAAAAGCTATATATTTACTTTGAGACTTCACATTTTAAGCAAAAGTACACTATTTTTTATTTTATAAAAATAACCTGAATGTTTTACATTTCACTTCCAGTGTTTTCTCAAAGTGAAATCTGACTCATGTTTTACATGTAGTAAGATTTCTAGGACAATCTTTATTTAAACAATTACAACAGTATGGTACAAAAAGACTGTTCTCAGCATAGGAGACACAAGAAGCATCAAGTATTCAAATTCAAATTCAAGGCATGCATCATGTATCAGAGGGATTTAACAAAATTTTGAAGACCACATGCTGTATACACTAGGCTAGATTTAATCAACCAACTTGAAGTTATACAAATATAACTGAAGATGATAGAAAAGCCCTGCATATCTACTTAGTAATTTTTAAAAGAAATTTGAACACTTAATACTGTCACAAAGACATAGTTACTTTGACACCAAGCAGATCTAAGACCAACATATACATACATATGTGTTTACACATATCATTGCAAAGTATTTTTAGAAGAGATTTTAAAAATCTAATTTTGAATAAAGGATTTTAAAACCATAATATTTTAAAATAAAGGATTAAGATGTTTAATAGTCTTACAATCTTGACATATTTTTTATGTCTTGATTTCTTTTCCCTTTGAAACAAAATGCCTTTTAAGTCTTTTTAATTTTTTCTGAAAAAAATGTGACACTCAGTGATATCTGACCAAAAAGTCAGAACATACTGCAATTGAAACATTATACTTTTTAATATTTTGATATTAAATATATATATATATTAATATTCTCAGTATCATGAAAATATTAGCTGCTTATATTCTTTTTATTAAATATAGTATCTTGTAAGTAGCCTTGGCTGGCTTGGAACTCACTATGTAGCCCAGGATTGCCTCAAACTTGTGGGTTATCCTCCTGCCTCTGCCTCCTGAGTACTGGGATTACAAATATGTGCCATCTGTGTTAATTTTCAAAGGTACAATATCCATTCTAGAATCTTTCTGTGATTTTAGCTGAAAAACAGAAAACAGATTCAACCTTTGCCTTAGAGTAGATTATATTAATGGACTAGACTCATGTGCCATTTTTGCATCTGGATTTATGTAGTACTGAGAAATTGAACCCAGGCCTTATAAGATTTGTAAGCAAAGTGTCTTCAACTGCTGAACCATCTCTCCAGCCCTAAAATTTGTTCCCTCTAGTTATTGCTTTTCTAGTTTCTTAAGCTGGTTATGTACATGTGCATACACACACATGCACAAGTACACACACATATGAATGCACATACACATATATGCTCACAAATATTTAATTTTAAATCTAGGTTCAACATATAAGAGCAAACATGTACATTTGTCTTTTGGGATCTGGTTTATTTCTCTTAACATAAATATTTTCAGTTTCATCCATTTTTTCCTCAAATCTCATGATATTATTTCTTTACAGCTGCATAAAATTTCATTATGTATATGTACCACAATTTCTTTTATTCATTCATTTGTTGGTGCACATCTAGACTGGTTCTTTTTGCTAAGAATTGTGAATAGTGCAGCTATCAAACTAGATATGCAAGAATTTCTGTGTTGTGTTGACTTTACCTTTAAGTACATACTCAGGTGTTATACCTGAGTCATATGGTAGTGCTATTTTTAATTATTTGAGAAACTCGTGCTGATTTTCATATGGTTTAAACACATTTTTATGCCCACCATGAGTAAGGATTCCATTTTTTCCCACATTTTCCTCAGTTATTTATTGTCAGTTTTCTTTTTTCTCTTCTGACTAGGCACTATGAAATCACAAAGCAGTGTTTATCTGCATTGCACTAACAGCTAAGCATGTTCGACGACTTTCCAAATATGTACAGGTTATTTGCATTTCTTCTTTTGAGAACTGTCTATTCAACACATTGGCCCCCATATTTATTAAATGATTTATTTGCTGCACTTACTTTGTGCAGTTCTCTACATCCTCTGGGTATTACTGTTTGGTTTGATGTGTAGTTGCCAACAACTGTTTTTCCATCTTGTGACCTATCTCTTCACTCTGAAAATTGCTGCTCTCGATAAGCAGAAGTTTTTTGAAGATATTATCATATTTAAAAATATTTATTTATTTATTTGAGAGAAAGTGAGAGAGAGAAAGAGGCAGATAGAGAGAGAATGGGTACACCAGGGCCTCCAGCCACTACAAACAAACTCCAGACACATGTGCCACCTTGTGCATCTGGCTCTATGTGGGTTATGGCAAATCAAACTAGGGAGGGTCCTTCTGCTTTGCAGGCAAATGCCTTAACTATTAAGCCATCTCTCCAGCCCTTTTCATTTTTATTGTATTTTTTAAAATATTTTATTTATTTATTTATTCATTCAAGAGAGGGGAAGCTATTATGAATAAGATTGTTTTCCCTTGAATGCATTTTTATATATTCACCTATTCAAGGAAAATAAAAATATGAACTTTAAAAATGTGGTTTGCATCTCATCCTTGTTGACAAAATCTTGATATATCTTTATTCAACTTTACCAAATATCTATGCATTGTTTTTTGTACATTCTTGAAGAGTTATTCTAGAGGTCATATCCTGACTTGAAGCTCTGCTCTTCAATCCCATCCGTGGCTCTAGACTGCAACTTTCCCAGTCTTCTCTGCAAATATGCTTATAGAATCCTCATTCTTCTAAAACCCTTATCAAAATGACTTCAGATCTTTCTCTGTTATTGAAATGTTCTTTATTTTCTTAATTTGAAGTTAGTCATTGTAAAGAAATGTTACTGTCAGTTTAAATCATAGTTTGATTAAATGTCCCTCAATAGCTTCAAAAGTGTAAAAGTTTT
>PVHP010008464.1:0-53158 GCA_004024765.1 Zapus hudsonius | reverse complement strand
ATCCAGAGGCATGGCCAGGAGAACCTGGCTGAATACTAGGCTATCCATGGTCCCCTGTCACAAGGACTGATCCAGACGACCCATGGAGGAGGTTATCCAGTGGAGGGGGGAGGGGAGGGCAGCAGGGAATTGGGGATAACAACTCATTGTTTGCCCACTAAATGTTGTAACTCATTATGGACAATAAATTAAAAAAAATAAAAATAAAATCCTCCCTCTAAGTTCTTAAAGGTTCCACCACTTCCCTAAACCGCTACCCTCGAGACCAAGTCTTTGAGGCCCACACATGGGTTTTGGGGGACATTTAAGGTCCAAACAATGACAAATGTCAACTTCTCTGAGAACATGTCATTTACTGCCCTTTGTGTTTTTTTGTCTGCTACCGGGTTGGCATATACACTCTCTATAGAAGTTTGTTGTCAGAATGAATCAATTACTTACTATATTTTATTTAATTTTTATTGTAAAATATACATAACCTAAATTTACTATTTAAAACATTTTAGGACTCGAGAAATGGCTCAGAGGTTAAGGTGCTTGCCTCCAGTGCCTAAGGCCCCGGGTTCAAGTCCCCAGTACCCACGTAAGCCAGACCTACTCTCTCTCTCTTTCTCTCTCTCTCTCCCCCTTTTTCTGTCTGAATCTCTCTGCTTAAAATAAATAAAATATTAAAAAATAAAACACTTTAATTGAACAATCCAGTGGCAGTAAATACATTCTCATTGGACAACCAACCTCACATATATCTCCCATTTTTTCACTGTTTCAAATTTATACACACTTCTGTTAAATAATAACTCCCTGTTCCTCAGCCCACCCAACCCCTGTAACCCTTATTCATTTCTGACTCTTTTGCCTATATCAAATAAGTGGAGCTATACACTCTGTGTTGGGCACATTTCAGTTAACCATGTTGTGGCTGGGTCTGATGGCACATGTCAGTAACACGAGCACTTGGGAGACCAAGGCGGGATTGCTGGATTTCAGGGCCAGCCTACACTGAACATAGTGAATACCACCAGGCCAGCCAGGGCTTCATAGCCAGATCCTGTCTCAACAGGCACACATTTATTTTCATTTCCTTTTAAACTAGGCATGGTGGCTCATGCCTATAATTCCAGCACCCAGGAGGTTGAGGTAGGAGGATCACTTAGAGGTGGAAGCCAGCCTGAGCTACAAGGTGAGTTCTAGGTCACCCTGGGCTAGAATGAGATCCTGCCTCAAATAAATAAATAAATAAATAAATAAATAAATAAATAAATAAATAAATAAATGCTCTTTTTAAAGGCTGGATAATATTCCACCGTCATTCCAAAATGAAGGCGCAGCAGGAGCAAGATAGCTTTTTTATAGGTAGTCAGCCAGGAAGAGAGGTGCAAGGAGATGCCACCTTGTGTGCCCCGGCAGGACTAGAACCCATGCCTGGCCCAGTCTCACCTAAGATGGCTAGAAGCAGCTTCCCGCCTCAAGTTTAGCACAGCTGGGTGGGCTGGCCCCTCCTTGGTCGGCCTTTTGAGTCTACCCACCAATCAGGTCTCTCCCTTCCACACCTATTCTAATTAGATGTCTAATCCATCCATGGGCTTGCATCATCTCTCAGTCCTTTTTCATCCTCCTGGTCCTTGGGAGGCAGGGTGAGCTGAGGATTAGAATTTAGATTAATGCCCAGCAAAAATACCAATGCACCCCAAAATTTAAGGAGCACCCGAATTCTTGTCTACCAAGTTAAAGAATTAAAATCATTGACAACCAGTTATTAAGGTATCGTGGGAGACTTTATTTAAGGGAACATGGGGAGTTACAGAGTTCTTCAGCCACCAGTGTGGGGAGAACACGTGGGAGAGGTTTTAACAGAATTTATGCTGTTCACCTAGAGAGTCAGAGGTCCTTCTTCTAGGCCACGTGGGTGAGGAAGAGACTGGCCTTTGTTCTAAGGAAACTTTTAAAACTTCCACTAGGGGTCCTTGTGTCGAAAATCCTTGGTTTCTGTCTCATTGGCCTATCCTGTGTTGATTGGCTGTGGTTATAGGTCCCTAGGGAGGGGGAGGGGGAATTGGGGAATTTGGGATAACAACTCATGGTTTGCCCACTAAATAATGTAACTCATTATGGACAATAAATTTATATTAAAAAAATCAAAGAATGAAAAAAAAAAACTTCCACTAGGTAAGTCAGAGAGATAGCTGATTGGTCTATACCTGACCAATCAGTCCTTGCATCTAAGTTTGGGCTCTGGCTGGAGACACCTCCCACTCAAGGGGAGGGGGTCTATGGAGTTTGCCTGAACTGTCACAATCGCCCCTCTGAAGAAATAACCCTAACTGCTCTTAGGGTACTGGGGTGTGGACTCAAAGAAAAAGGAGCACCAGAAAGAAGTACATACATGATTCAGAAAAAAAAAAAATCAAACAAGATTGGGTACATTTTTATCCCGTAAGAGGCAAGGCATAGCTCTGACTGGGGTGGGGCTAAGGAAGAGCTTGGCACCATTGTGTGGGGTCTGTCTCCTAAATTCCCACACTTTGGTCTGGGAAGGGGGGAGGATTCTTTTCTGCCTGGGCCTTTTTCTGCTTGTTTTCTACATATGTCTTGTTCTAGGTGCTCTCTTCTCTCTCTCTCTCTCTCTCTCTCTCTCTCTCTCTCTCTCTCTCTCTCTCTCTCTCTCCCTCCCTCCCTCCCTCCCTCTCTCTCTACATCTCCTCTCTTTACTCTCCTGGTCTGGGCTTCCTGGACCATGTTGGTAAGCTCTCCCCCTAGCCAAGCTGGAAAGGGAAAGGATTTCATTTTGTCTGACCATTTTCCTGTCTTGCTTTGGGGTGCTTTCTCCTTTTGTTACATGTATGATCTCTCTTTAAGCGCTGAGCCCTTTACTCCCTCATGTGAGGGGGACCTTGTGGCCTGGGCTCTCTGCTTTGCTTAACACACATGCATGGACCTTCTCCGGAGGCTTCTTCCCCAGAGATATGAAGGAGATTTTCATTCATCTCCCCTTCCCCTTTCCAGCTGGGCAAGGAAAGAATTCCCTTCTGGCTTGAGCCTTTCCTCTGGATCCCAATTCTTCTGAAAATAAGCCTCGTAATTCATAACTTACCCTTTTTTGGGGTCTGTGTTTTCAATTCTTTGCTAATTTGGATAAGAATCCAAAAGTTGGGGTCCACAGGCCTGGAATCACTTGCATCTTAATAGAATTTAATTCATCTCTGGACCCCAAATCCTTCATCATTACTATACTTAGTTTATAAATTAATGAATATGTGGGTTGTTTACATCTGTGAATTATTGTGACTACTACTGAATTTCTACTTTTAAATTCTCTTGAGAATACACCTGGAAGTAGAATTATGGAATCATATGGCAATCCAATATTTAATTTTTTTTGAGGAACCTCCTTACTATTTTATGAGTGTGTGTGTGTGTGTGTGTGTGTGTGTGTGTGTGTGTGTGTGTGTGTGTTTGAGACAGTCTGGGCAGCACTCTTGCCTCTGCCTCCTACGTGCTGGGGTTACAGGCATGCTCACTCTGTTTTGTTGCTGCTGTTTTTAAGACTCAAACTCTGTCTGTTCTCCTACTTCGTTCTCCTTCATGCTGGGGTTATAGATGTGAGTCACCACACCCAGCCCTGGCTTTCAAGTTTATATTTAAAATTTTTCGTATTTGAGTATTATAGGAGTTATGAAATCCAGCTCTAGGTTCTCCTTGCTAGGAGAACAGGGGAGAGACCTTTGAATGTGATGATTTGTAAAAATGGATCCATTATCTTTGCAGATGTGATGGTGAAAGTGGAGGGAGGCTGGATGTCACACTGGGCCAACCACTGAATGGACTGTCAAGTCTTTAGAGTCCTTGGGAGGCAGCTCAGGCTTTTCACAGTCTCTCTCACCCTTCAGCAGCTGCTGAGAGCTGCCCACACCAGCCGGGGTCTGAAAGCACGATGGGTTTTTCCCACAGAACACCCAGAGCAAAGCCGTCCAGGCTCCTTGTGCCAGCAGGGGATGGTTTCTGCACATGGTGACTCTGGCAGTCACATTTTCCAGAGGCCTGATGTGCTCTAGGCAGCCAAGCTGGGGGAGAACAGCTGCCCAGAGGCAGGGCTGGGAGGGTGTGGCCGAGACTCCTGGTCCTCAGCTGGAGATCCTTAAAATGTGGCAAAGTCTCTTCTTTGTTTCCAGGATCAATTTAAAGTGCTACTAGCCTGTAGGGCAGGGAGTAAGAGTCCAGGAATAGGAGACTCAGGCACATCGGATAGAATCCAGACTTTCAAACACAGGACATCATTTTCTGTAAAAGCTATTTATCCAAAATTACCAACTTGGAAAAAACACTCACAACTCCACCTTCTAGCAAATTAACTCTTTTCATTTGTCTGTGTTCTCATTCATAGCTTTTTAGAAAAAAAATATTTTTATTTATTTGCAAGCAGGGAGAGATAGAGAGAAGAGAGACAGACAGAGAGAATGGGCACATCAAGGCCTCCAGCTGCTGCAAAGGAACTCCAGATGCATGAGCCACTTTTACATCTGGCTTTATGTGGGTACTGGGGAATTGAACTAGGGTCACTTGGTGTTCCAGGAAAGCACCTTAACAGATAAGCCATCTCTCAGGCCTGCTTCTCCCACAAAGGGTCTTCTGTATCCCAAACTGACCTTGAAGTTACTGTGTAGTTGAGGATGTCCTTGAACTTTCTAATCCTGCCTCAACTTCCAGAGTGTTAGGATTTCAGCCATGTGCCACCACACCCATGGATTGTTAGGGCTACAAACTGAAGCACTCTGCTTCTGCCTGCTTTTCAGTGCTGGGAATGAAGCCCAGCATCTTGCACATTTTTCATCGCCTCATTTTTCTTTAATTTAAAAAATATTTTATTTATTTATAAGCAGAGAGAAAGAAAGAGAGTATGGGTTGCCAGGGCCTCCAGCCACTGCAAATGAGCTCCAGATGCATGTGCCACTTTGTGCAAATGGCTTACATGGGTACTGGGGAATTGAACCCTGGTCCGTAGGCTCTGAAGGCATTCACCTTAACCACTGAGCCATTTCTCCAGCCCTACTCCCTCATTTCTGAAGACAGTTCTACCTATATTACCACCAGTTTTAGCCTTCTGGGATTAGAGATGAGAAGAGGGGTCTCCTTTCTTCTTGGGCAGTAACACGTTTTTTGGCTCACTCTGATGGCTTGCCCAGAGTCTTAGGGTGGAAATGGATTTGTACCTCTTGATCCTTATGTCTCTTCTGGTCTTGGATCTAGGATGCAGGCATTGTGCACTCTCTCAGCAGAGGTCCTCCTTTCCTTGATTGAGTTCCTTCTTTCCCTTCCTCTCCACATTTAGCTGCTCTCTGAACTTTACTTCCACTGAGCGGCTAAGACGTAACAAGAACTATAGTGTTTGTAAAGCACCGCAATGTGGTTCATATTTCATATCTTTCAAAGTCTTAAAACTATGACTGGCATTCCTAGCAGAGATAGGGTAAGATTGGGGGCTATGAACTGTTGAATACCTGCAAGCTGCAGCATTCAGGTTTTTAAATAAATTATTTATTTGTGTGTGTGTGTGTGTGTGTGTGTGTGTGTGTGTGTGTGTGTGTGTGTGTGTGGTGCAGTGCCTCTTGCCACTACAAGCAAATGCCAACCTGGCTTTATATGGATGCCTAAGGAATTGAACTCGGCTAGCAGGCTTTGCAAGCAAACATATTTAACCACTGAACCATCTTCCCAGCCCAGCACTCGTGTTCTTGCAAAGTACAGAACTAGCACACAGGGCCTGAGGCTTTTCCCAGCAGCTGTGTTTCTGTCACAGACTCTGACTAGAACCCTTCCTTCAGTTCATGGCGCTGTCCACACCACTGGTCATTTCAAATGGCTCTACATCCAAGATGCTTGTTTCTAGAGGCTATTGATGTGAAATACAGCTCTCACTTCAGCCTCAAAGAGAATACTAGTTTATTATTAAGCCAAATATGAGTAGCCATGGCTCAGGATATGGGTTCAGGTTGCCCCAGATACCATGTTCCAACATGGTACCAGTCCCATTAAATTCTTAGAGGTACACAACAAAAGAAAGTCATAAATCAAGGCAATTTTCAAATAAATTGGTGGAAACCTGAGGTAGGCAGATTCTGCTGTAATTCTCAGGTGTGATCTGATGATGTGCTTAGCTTTCCGTGCAGTGGAAGCTAAGTTCTCTGTTAATATATTCCCAAAACTTTTACCTGATGGTCACAATGATGCTTAAATCAGACAGAGGTGGACAGTGATCATCAAGGGGACTAAAGATAGTCCAAAATAATTTAGTTCCAGATCTGCACTATTCCAACCCTCCACTATCATGAAGTTCTATTAATCAGCCTTGTAGAGTCTTTGACACAGGGGTGGCTTTCTTCTTTGAAATTTAGTTTCTAGAACCTAAACAATTCTGGCTGCCTGAGTCCATTTTCTGTTGCAGGTGTTCTTTATGATTAGGCACACACCCTTATCTTCAGAAATGGCCAGGCAATTGAAGTTAGGATGCAGAACCCATACTGGAACATTCTTGTCTCTGCTGACTCAGATAACATTCATTTGTAAGGTCTTTTTTTCATTGATGTTGGATTCAGTGGGTCCTCTTTGTCTTTAAGAGCAGAGGGCAGGGATGTGAATCAGTGGATAAAATGACTGGTGTACAAGCACAAGGACCCGAGTTCCAATCTCAGCACTCACCTAAAGCCAGATGCAGTAGGTGGCATCTATGGTGAGAAGGGAGGTGGGGGCAGGAGCATCCCAGAAGCTGTGGAGCAGCTAGCTTAGTGCCCACAGTGGTGATAAATGGCTTCAAACAAGATGGAAGGCAAGGACTAACACTGGAGGTTGTCCTCTGACCTCCAGACTTGTACACACACACACACACACACACACACACACACAGACTAAAGAAAATAGTGCAGGTAATGTTGGGCATATTGGTGCATGCCTATAATCCTAGCATTCAGGAGGCTGAGGTAGGAGAGGGTTACTGTGAGTTCAAGGCTAGCCTGAGCTACATAGCAAGATTCTATGTCAAAAACAAACACACAAATAATTTCTATCTTTGTTTCCTCATTTTCGTCACACTGGCTTCGTCTGCTCTCTAGCTCCCTTCATGTCTATAAATGGGCTCAAACACAGCCAGCATTACAACCAGGCACAATAGCAACCAAGAAAGAGAAGACCATATGTGTAAACATTTTGGGAAGAAAAAGGAGACTCCTCCTTTTATGACCATGGAAGAGCCTGTATCACATTTACCCTCCTGTCAAAACAATGTAATAACTAGACATAGTCTATGGTCCCTAAACACAGGCACACAGGGTGACCCTGACAGAAGGGTGCAGTGTGAGCTGGTCCTGCTGCTACCTGCCTTTCTTTCTGCATGGAAGAGAGGCAGGTGACCCAAGGGGAAGACTACAGGTTCTCTGAGTGTGGGGGTGGGTCAGAAATTAGAGCTTGGGGAGGTTTTACCCAAACCATTGCCATTTTCAGGTTTCTGGGGTTTGAGGAAGAAAGGGGTGACTTTCTTGGTTGGTAATGTGTGCTCACACACATTATGCTATTTATGCTATAAGGCAGGGTACTGGGGAGAAGAAAGCTTCATGGAGAAAGAATTCTCACAAATGCACATAAAGGGAGCCTTTGAATGGTTGGGTAAATAAGTTGTACCAACTCTAATTAAAACTGCACAGGAGAGGACTATACAATAACCCTTGAAGATTCATGAGCTGAATAGTCCTCGTGTCCATGCAGGAAAGGGAATTGTTTCCATTTCAGCCAACTAGAAAGGAGAGGTTTCACTGAAGGGTTATGCTTTTATGAAAGATTAAGTTAACCCTAAAGTAAAGGCTGTTGGTCTCAACAAAGCTCAAAACTCAATACTAAAAATAATCAAGAAATTGACCTGCAGACAACTTAACTGTCAACCCATAAAAAGTCCATTGGTCTCTGAAGAAAGACAACAAAATTCAGTTATTAAACAGTATAATACTTGGCAATGTTTAGCTTGCTAGGATTGACAAATATGCAAAGAAATAGAAAAATATGATCCATATTCAGGCAAAATAAATCCATAGAAACAAACTTAAAGTTATTTGTGATTTTATAGAATTTTCCAAAAAGGAAACCAACCGATTATATACATGATGGATAAGAATGACAGCTGACTTCTTGTCACAAACATTGCAAGCTGGAAGACAATGAAATTATGGCTTTAATGAGCTGAAAGGAGAAGAAACCTTTCAGGGAAAAAGACCTTACAAACTATAATTCTATATTCAGAGGAAACAGCTTCAAACAAATGACATTTTCAGGAGAAAAAAAAAAGCTGAAAGAAGTTCTTCAAGTGGAAGGGAAATAATTCCAAATTGAATTGAGGGGAAAAAAGCGAGTTAATGTAAAAGACTTTCCCTTATTTTAAAGTTTCCTTAAAATATAACTGACTGTATGAAAGTATGAATAAGATAGTCTGAAATTGATAACATATGTTAAAGAAAACAATGAATGAGAACAGTAGCATCAAAAAGGGAAAGGAGAAATGGAAGCATGAGTGTTATAAGACTCTCAGTTTACACATGTCCTGGTACCATGTGATATGGAGACATATTGTGACAAGTTAAATGCAGCCTGTAAACATAAAAACCACTTTAAAAAGAATAGCCAAGAGGAATAAGCAAAGGCAAAATAGAGATCAAATGGAATACAAAACAAAACAAAACTCATTCCAAGCTAAGGCAGAAAAAGAACAGATGAGAAAAATGAAAACCCAGTATTAGAACCATAGAATTAACATTCAATCACACTGAAATAACACTAAATATAAATGTTTAAATATCCCAGTTTTAAGGCAGATTATCAGAATGAAAAGAAAGCAAAATTTAACTGTATATTGTTTACTTAACTTGCATTTTATATATTGTTGCAAATAGGTAAAGTAATAAAAAAGATATTGATACAAACATGCATCTCAGAAAATGCCTGTAAAATATGTATCAAAATGTGTTTTTTGTAGGGGTGGAGAGATGGCTCAGCTATTAAGGCCCTTGCCTGCAAAACCGAATATGGTAGTTTGAATACTTGTCCCCCAAAAGAATTATAGGTATATTAAAGATTGTAAATTGTCTCCAGCCTTCTGACTGGAGGAAGTCTCACTTTGGCCTGGCCTTCTGGGGTCTGGCCCTGAGATATTTCTAAATTGGATACAAAATTCTAGGGATACATATGCAAAAGAGTAGCCAGAATTCAAGTCTGGCAATCCTGTTGTTATATGAGTTACAGTGTTACAGTGTGCTTGCTTGCTTTTGGAGGTGGGGGGCCTCTGTCTCTGCTTGGATCTGTGCAAGGGGGCCAGCCTTTCCTTAACTTCCCCTGGATCTGTTACTTCAACAAATACTTTCCTCCCCAAAATTGTGCCTGGTTTGAGATTCATCTCAGCCGTGTGTGGTTGACTACAATACCTAATGACCCAAGTTAGATTCCCCAGTACCCACATAAAGCCAGATGCACAAAAGGGGTGCATGCATCTGGAGTTTGTTTACAGCAGCCAGGGGAACCTGGTGCACCCATTCTCTCTCTGAGTCTCTCTCTCTCTTTCTGTTTCTCTCTGGTTACAAATAAATAAAATACTTTAAAATTTTTATTTTTAGTAGTACTAAAGGATGCAATCCAGGGCTTCACATGTGAGAGGTACACTTTCTACCATTGGGCTAGCACCCTGGTAAATGGTTTCTTTAATGATCAGCCTATTAAAAGGGCAATGTTTTCAGCAAAGAAAACATGTAGATGGCAACTAAGCACACAAAGAAATGCTGCACATAGGCAGTCACTAGAGATGCAAATCAAAAGCTCAGTGAGGTGCCACCATCCATCCACAGAATAGTTTAAAGATATCCGACAATACCAAGTATTGACAAAGATATAGAAGAACAGAAATTTTTATATATTTCTGCTGGAAATGCTAATTTATATATTTCACACTGTTAATTTGGAAAATAGTTGGATAATTTCCTACAAATTTAAACATAAACCAGTTCCCTATGTGGTCTAGGGGTTAGGATAAATTTAAATAAAAACCTACCATTAAGCCCAATAATTCCACTCCCAAGTCAATTTCTCAAGAGAAAGAAAACACATATCTGCACAAAAATTTGCTTACAAGTACATATAACATCCTTATTTATAAGAAATCCAAATATATATAAACTAGCAAAAGGATAACCTGACTGCGTTAGAGCTATATGATCGAATATTTTATATAAAAGAAGGCAAACAATACTTCTCCACTATAAAAAGAAATATAATGTTGCCACATTGCTGTTACATACAATGACATGCATAAATCTCCAGGTTGCTATGAGGAAGATCAATATGAAATTTCAGGCAAACCTGGGCTACATATAGTGAGTTCCAAGTCAGCCTGGGCTATAGTGTGAGTCACTGTCACAAAAAATAATTGAAGGATATCTACATGAGTTAATTTATGCGAAACGTTAGACAAAGCAGAACCACGGCGACAGAAAGCAGAAGAGTGGTTGGCAAGGATCATGTGTGGAGGAAGGGTGTCGACTGTTAGCAGGCACAGGAACTTTGGAAATAGATGGTGTGGTAGTTTGAATGTGAAATTCCCCCAACCCCCATATCCTTAGGTTGTTTTTGTGATTAAAACTCATACTTAATCCCCATCTGGTGACAATTTAGAGGGTAGAGCCTTGCTGAAAGAGGTGTGTTACTGGGGGTGGACATTGAGGAATATTGGTAAAACCCCCTGCATGTTTAGGGCCACCTCATGCAGATTACTATTTTTTATGCTGCTTTTCCCATCATGATGAAGCTTCCCCTTAAAACTGTAAGCCTGAAATAAATCCTTTCCTCCCAATAGGTGCTTCTGGTCAGGTGTTTTGTCCCAGCAACAAGAAGGTAACTGCTACAGATGGGAATCTTCCTTACCATATTTGTGGCGATGGTTATAAGACTCTATTTGTCAAAACTCATCAAATTGTTTATTTAAACTGGTGAATTTTGTTGTATGTAAGTATACCTTGGTAACACTTGAAACTATAAAAAGAAATCAAACAAAAGCAGCCTTCCTTATTTAAAAACAGGCAGTAATCAAAACAAAGCTGAAGCAGGCCACCATAACGTATATGAAGTCTTTCTAAGAATCCTTCCGAGAAGTGCTCTCAGATCAGACCAGCATTTTCTCCAATGCTCATGCTTAAGCTGATCACTGACCAGGAATGAGATTTGGAAGATTAGAGGAGAGAATTCGAGTGCTCAGGTGTACAGCAATCAAAAGTCACCTATTGAGATCAGGAGTGAAGCCAGCCTCACTTAAATGGAGATGAGTGGAGCCTCAAATGCATGGAGGTACCATTAGAAAACAGGGAGGTGTGTTACTTAGGATAACTATGCACTAACAAGACCTCACCTTTCAACAGTTTAACTCCATCAAATCTTTTTATCTCTAACGTGGCAGTGCAATGCAGGTGTACCTGGCTGGGTACAGCTTCCTCCATGTGGACTGGACATTCAGAGACTCGTGCTCTGTTGACGTGGACCTCTGATTCCACTTAGTAGACAGGGGAAGAAGGTATAAAGAAGCCACCCAGCTACGTCCTAACCTGGTCTCCTTGAAGGTAGGCATGGAAGTTCTGCTTAAACTCACTGGTGAGAATGAGCCACACAGCCACATGTACATGGAGAGAGTGCTGCATATATAGACCCAGGCAGGAGAGCTGCCCTTTGTGTCCTAATTATGGAACAACAAACCAACAGCTTCCATCACAGACTTTATCTACATCCTTCATCCATCGCTCTTCAATCTTCCATCCTTCCTCCATCACCCCCCACCCAATCTTTCATCATATATATCACTGAGCTCATTTTACTGATGTAAAATGTCTGAGATACAGGAGAGTGATGTAACATACTCAAGGTCAGATAGTCTTTGTGATTAGTTGGACAGGGAAGCTCCCCCAGGCCAGTGTGGCTACATATCTGATTATCTTAACCACTATTCTGCATTGCTTCACTATATCTTTTTTTCTGGCTTCATGGTTTTATTCAGGTAAGTGTCTGGAGAGCCTCTAGGGACTGGCCATCCACAGAGACAGGTGCCTAACTCATACTCCCCAAGTGATTTTTCATCATAGGCTGTGAAACCACTGCATCAGCCCCTCTTTTCTAGTCCTTTCTTTTTTTTTAATATTTTATTCATTTTCAAGCAGAGAGATACAGAGAGAGAGAGGGAGAGAAAGAGAGAGAGAGAGAGAGAGAGAGAGAGAGAGAGAGAGAGAGAGAGAGAGAGAGAGAACACCAGGGCTACCACCTTGTGAGTCTGGCTTATGTGGGTCCTGGGGAATTGAACCCCGGGGCCTTAGGCACTGGAGGCAAGTGCCTTAACCGCTGAGCCATCTCTCCAGCCCTTTTCTAGTCCTTTCTATAGTGATGTTGACTCATGTCTGAGCAAATAAGTTTAGTATGAGTATGTCTGTTCAAATAAATCCTGCCTCCCCTCATTTGGCAGGAATGACTAGTTGGCCCCATCCACGTTGTGTGTTGCACTGTCTTCTTAAACAAGCTTGCTGGGAAAAGTGGTAAACTTTTGTTTTACGTCATAATCTTTGTCAGTTCTTAGCATTCTGTGTCTCCCACATGGGTCAAGGTAGCAGCAGAGGCGTGCATGGAGGAGAAGGGGTCTGGGCAGGAGGTTAGAGGGTTCTATAATTCACTGAGACAGACAGACAAACTGATCTTGTGTTTCATTAAAAAAAGAAACCCCACTGTCCATCTTACAGCTGCCACTGTGGGCTGAACAGGCCGGAGGAAGAGATGCTGAGTTCCTTTTGACTCAAAGTCATTGGTGTGTTACCTGACTTAGGGTTATGGAACATGGATTTCTTCCCCTGGAAATGAGACTCAAATTGCTCACCTCCTTCATCAGAGCTTAGGAACTTTCCAAGTTAATTTATTTTAAGCAATTTCCTGTTGGAAATGTGGCACAGAGGTGGTCATACCCTCCATCTGAAATGCTAATATTTCAGATTGTAACTCCAGTCGGCTCCCTGGTTTGCCTTTGGCACACTTTATGGAATCATTTTAATATTCCATAATTACTTTAATAGACTGTGTAATCTTGGACAAGCTGCTTAGGTTCTCGAAGCCTCAGATGCCACATCTGTCAGTGAGGGGTGTGGTTAGATTGGTGGTTTAAGATTATTTTTCTCTCCCTAAAATTTTATGTAGTACTCTCGTACCTAAAAGTGATAAGAGCAGAAATCTTTGTTGGAGCCAAAGCATTTACTGAGCAGACCTAGTGTGTGCTGGGCATGGTGCTAGGACTTAAAGCTGTGAGCTCAGCTTTGGGGGTCAATCAGATTCCAGGCTCCAGGCTCAGGTGGGTACACCCTAAAAGGAAGAGGAGTCGGTGTTCCTGGAGGCACCTCAGCTGCCATGAAGGGTGATCAGTCCTTGAAGAACACTTCTAGACCCCCTTCTGCACCATGGGCCCCTAGCAGCCCACACCTCAGGAGCACACACTTCACCCATGGTCTCTCATTCCCTGCCTTGCTCTCCCTATTGCCTCATTGCTACTTTCAGAGATGATTTTCCAAAGAAAGGACTTAGCTAAATCAGTGTCTCTAACATTGCCTGCCAGGGAAGCCCTCCTAATGAGGGGGGCGTGGAAAGAAGGAGTATTGTCATGGCAGGGGCTGGTGGGAGACAGCAGAGTATGGGAGTCATGGGCAACTTGGGCTTAGCTGAGCTACTCCTTCCCACCCTATTCAATCACTTGCTTGGAATTGGGCTAGACTACCACCCACCATCCTGGACACTCAGGCCATGCCAACTCCTCATGTACTGTGTGCTTAGAGAAAGCAAACCACTTCTAATATTTGCTCACTCCGTGCAGACGGATAACTGTGCACACTCCTAGGTTAGTGGAGAAGCAACCCTTGTCTGCTGCTCCTGGAAACCAGGCTCTTTGCCCAAGGCTCCTTGGGCCTCTGTGGGTCACAGTGCCCTCCTCGGTGGCATTGCAGCCTTTCCCAGCCAGGCAGAGCTGATCGTGATCATTACCTCACTATAAGTCATCTGCAAATAATGAGTTGGAATTTTAAACTCGTCTTGGAAGGCAGGAGGCGTGGACTGAATTTTACAAGGAGGAGGCTTGCAAAACAGTTCCTGCATTGTGAAACTGGATGCACACAATAAAGGAAATGAAAGCGAGAGTAAAAAGAAGGAAAGGGAGAATAAATGGTGGTGAGAGAATGAGGAGCTGGGAGGGGAAGTGTGCATAATTTATACCCAAAGTCCCATGAGTGTCCTAGATGGAAGCCATGGCTTTGGCCATAGCTTTCTCTCCACAGTGTCGCACAGAAGGAAACACAGGACAGTTCCAGTATTTACAGAGTCCGAGGGGTGAGCAGACACCAGCCCCTCCCTCGCAGAAGCACAACTATAGGACTGAGCAGCCTACAGTGAGTTTCCCCAGGGGCTTAGGCAGAAAGGCTGCTTGTGATGTCTGTAAACCTGTCCTGCCCACAACACAATGACAAAGGGTTCAGGGATGTTTCTGAGGACACCCTTCCATACAGGTTGACGGCATTGTGACAAAATGCAAGGTGGTACGAGCAGCTTTATGGAGGTGCTGCTGTGATATATCCGGGCATTAAACTTACTGACGGGCTCCTTAATTCATAACTCTGGGGTAGATCTTAGGGATTCTAGAATGTACAGACTGCATTTTCTTCAAGTCATCTTCCATAAATATTGTTGTTTTTCTTGGCTGGGCTTTTAAAAAATATTGAGAGACAGTAAGTTTGAAATCATCTTCTGCATGGTGGTTGGCTAAGCACAAAACTATTTGCTCTGCTCATTTATCTACCATCCCAGCTGGGGTAGACCTGACATTCCCTGGGAAAGAGATTAGGCCACATCAGCACAGTCAGCCAGAGGCCAACCTCCAGGTTACCAGTGGGCAAAGCACCACAGATCTGCCTCAGAAAGTAACTTTGCATTCTAACTCAGAGCTCAAAGGGCAAACAAGAATTCATGAGCTATGTGTCATAAGGCATGAATGCAATTATTTTAGGCAGGTACAACAAACCTGTTGGGATGAGAAACAGTTCCATAAAAGACCCACAAAATGACTGACTGCAAAAATGCTACCTCTTAGGCTGAGATGGCTCAGTGATCAAAGGCACCTGCTTGCAAAGCCTGATGGCCTGGGTTTGACTACCCAGTATCCAAGTGAAGCCAGATATACAAAGTGGCACAAAGTCTAATGTTTGTTTGCAGTGGCAGGAGGCCCTGGTGTGCCCATTCTCCTAAATAAATAAATGTTTCAATATGCTACTTCTTGGACATTCTTCAAGGCAGACAAAGTTGTAAAATGTATCCTGCAAACAAGGGTCTCCATGAAGGGGATAATGAGCTCCAGAGTAGACATATGTGTGGAGACGTGTTCTGAAAATGATGCTGGATTTTAGAACAGCAACTGACCTTTAGGTCCTCTCCATCAGGCAGCAGGTGGGTAGCAAAGGCAGCAAGCCTGTCTTTCCACAACAGTGGCATCAACATGTGAGCTGCTCTGCTCCTGATGATGCAGGACCTTAGGGCAAAAGGTCAGAGGTTGAACTACGAGAAGAACTTCCACAGAGTTGATTGGGCTTGGATGGACCACACATCTTCAAGAAAAGGAATCCTTCGAGTCAACTGGTTTGTGAAAACTCCTAATATGGATCCCTTCACAGGTAAGGTAGCCTCTGGCAGATGTTTTTCAGGGAGGAGAGGAGGCCACCATAGAAGGTAACTTTGCTCAGCTCTGAGCTGATTATTACAAACTGGATCGATTTTCTTTCTTGGCTTTTTTTTTTCTAGGTAGGGGTTCTTACTCTAGCCCAGGCTGACTTGGATCTCATTCTGTAGTTCCAGGCTGGCCTAGAACTCCCAGAGATCCTCCTACCTCTGCCTCCTGATTGCTGGGATTAAAGGTGTGCACCCTGCACCACCATGCCTGGCATAGCTTTTTATTGATTTTTTTTTAATCTAGTGACTCCATGGAATATCTCAAGCAAATTTGATTCCTTGTTTAAAATGAAAAACTTCAAAACAATATGAAGACAGTTTACTCAGAGTTCCACACTGGCTTGTCAAGCCTCCCAGAAGAACCCATTTCCATATAAGGTAACTCCTTTCTGGATGAGGGTTGCCAGGCTTAGCAAATAAAAATATAGGGTGCTGAGTTGAATTTGAGCTTTAGATAAACAAAGAATGCCTTTTTAGTGTAAGTGTGCTCCATGTAATAGCCGGGACATACTGACATACTCATACTGAAAAAGTATTCTTGGCTTATCGGAAATTCAAATTTTCATGTGCATCCTGTGTTTTAACCAGCAACCTTACTTTTAAATACATTCTGGCTTGTAAATGTCATTTGCAAAGATGTAATGCTTAGGACTTAGACCTCCACTCAAGGCCCAGAAACCCAGATCCAGAAGGTTGGTGGGATGGCTGGAAGAAAGAGCACACCTGCACACCTGCTCGAGCTTTTGTGTGCACAGCAGGGTAAATACCTTCCCTAGAGGAGAAGAAGCCTCTCTCTGGCCTGAAGTTGGCAAGGAGAGGGTATCTTTGGATTCTAACATGTTTGGCAGTGGTGGGTTTGGGTAGAAAAATCTGTTCTAACACCTCACAACCCCCACCGGCTATTCCTTTTTCTTTTCTCTTTTCCTTCCTTTTTCTTGAAGTACTGGGAATTGAACCAAGGGCCTAGTGCATGCTAGGCAAGTGCTCTACCACTGAGCTATGCCCTTTGTTAATTTGAGACAAGGACTCATCAGGTTGCCCAATCTGGCTTCAGACTTGCTCTGTATCCCAGGCTGTCAGCGGACCTATGATGATTCTTTCTCAGCCTTCTGAGCTGCTGGGATTGCAAACCTTTGCCACCAGGCCTGGCTCCTCCAGCTGTTTTTAGTCTTCGTGATGAGCTGCCACACATGTGCTTCTTACTGCTGCCTCTGGTGTTTTCATTCATTTTAGGAGAACTTGGCGAGAACATAGTCCTACCTGCTCACCTTCCTGCCTCTGTCAGTTTTCCTTGGCTCTTCTGGGAGTAATAATCTCCCATCCTCTGCGACATCCCAGGTCTTCCACACATGAAATGAGATCAGAAGCCCCTCTAGGGCCAGGGCCATGCATACTCTTTACAATATGGCCTCTCTCCTGTGAACGCTTTTATTGCAAAACCTCTTCTCATTCCACGTTCTCACTTTCTCCTCACACCATGTTCCTGCGGGAGTCATGCTATGAGGGCGGTGCTCATTGGGGCCCTGCATGAGGGACATTTTTGGCTTGGTGTAGGTGGAATTGGGGGTTGTTCTAATTCCCCTAAGAACATTTTCAACACCATCTCCCTCCTAAGCCTTTCAGGGCTAGAGAAAGGATGGAAAGGGTTGACAGCTAGGGAGGTGGGCTTCACAGAGCAGAAGCTTCCACAGCTCCCAGGATTTCACCAGAACCACAGAGCTCTCACTCAAGTGAGAGTGTGGGCTTCCTCTCCTGGCTGCTCCCTTTAAGCTCCTAAATCCACTTTTAAATTCCATTATTAAATCCTTCCATCCTTCCTTTCTTCCTTCCATCCTTCCTTCCATTTGGGGAATGACCCCATGACTTTCATACATGCTAGGCAAGCATTCTACCACTGAGTCTTAAATTCCTTAATTAGTAATCCTTTGTTAATCCCTCGTTTGACTTCAATCAGGGAAATACCTCTGGACTGGACACAGAACAGGAATATTTGAATAAAGTGATCAATGGAAGAAAATGTGGAATGGAACATTGTATTTCTCAATGCCACATCAAAATGGGTCAAGGTCATTTGATCACTGAATGCATGCGTTGGTGGCAGGGTTAACATATTATATCTGTATGACTCGTAGAAAAAATCAGGAAATTTATGGGCTGGGGAGATTGCTCAGTGGTTAAAGGTGTTTGCTTGCAAGCCTGCTGGGGTCTGGATTCGATTTCCAAGTACCCACCAAAAAGCCAAATGTGAAAGTTCTGGAGTACGTTTGCAGAGGCAAGAGGCCCTGGCATGCCCAGAAACTCATATTCTTTGTCTCCTTTTCTCTGCTCACAAATAAGCAAATAACTGTTAAAAAAAAAAAAAGAAGAATCAGCAAATTTGTTCATTTAAAAATTTTAATTCTCAAGGTTAAAGGATGCAGTGATTTGCTGAATTTCCACAGGAAAACTTGTTTGTGGGGAGAGGGTGTGAGGCCCCCGTGGGGCATTTAGAGGTGACAGCTTTAGATAGACTTGCAACCAAAAGATCATACAGGCTGGTTGTGGCCACAACCCCTGGGGGTCACTGTGATGAGGTAAAGGGAACTCAAGTTGGAATTCACCCTCCATGGAAGCAGGGCTGAGTAAAGGACTACAGGGGAGAGAAAGCTGTCTACTGACCAAACTGAGAACCACTAGTTGTGGCCAAACTATGACCTGTGTCGAAAGTTACTCACTGACAGATAAATGCCTGTCACCAAGAAAGCCTTATCAGACCCCACAGTCACAAATGAACAAACTGTAGTGTCTGCTACAGGTGTTTCTTTTTAGTTAGAAACATGTTATCTGTTGGGAGGGGGTTAGGAGTTACTAATTTGCACTTGTGTTTTGCTACCAAAAAAAATGACTCATTGGTTGTTTCTTGAGACACAGGTGACCAGCTACCACTGTCCCCTTTGATCTTGCTTTGCCAGGACAGTCTTTATTCTTACCAGTTTGGTTGTTCACCATGGTATTTCTGTGATTGCAAGGTGCGCCACTGACTTACTGATGCCTGGGTGCAGGGTGGAAGGTAGGAATCCCATCGCATTAAATGTGCAGCCTTTCTGCACATAGCACACCAAACTGCTACAGACCTTCTTAAGACTCACCGAACAGTCACCCCACTGTGAAGCCACTTCCATAAACCTTCCCTGGCCACTCCCTGGGTGTGTCATGAATGAACTTTGCCCCTGCAGCCACACCTACTAAGTCACCAAGCAAAGACTGGGCAGGAACTGTCTGAATCATTGCTGGAGTTCTAAGAACCTAGCCCAGGGACTAACAGCACCCAAAGGCCCAGTAGGGCCCACATGTGGGTTTGTTAAACAAAGAGCGTGGAACTTCTCTGTGGCAGGCATGTGAGGGATGACAGTGTGCCAGCAGCTTAGGTCCTTGTGTTATTAGACAGGCTGGAAGTAATGCGCATGTGTCAAGCTGATTGTGACCAAGCACCAAAATGTGGGGTCCAGACGTTCAGCATTCTGGGTGGTTAATAAAAGAAATGATTGATGAGCTGAAATCTGAGCTTCTGGAGGAGCTGGAACTCCATTTCTCTGTAGTTCCAGCACATTCTGAGACTTAGCATTAGGTTTGTATTTAGGGTTGATAAGAATGAAGAAAAGCAAAACGTAACTTTCCCCAGAAATTCAAGGAAGGATTGGGATGGAGAGAGAAAAGGGTGGACAACACTCCTGGGAAAGGCTTAAGGGGCCATTCAGCAGTATAAAGTACAGGAACATCAGTGCATCACCAGGAGTCTGTCTGTGTCTGTCTATCATCTGTCTGTCTATCTATCTATCTATCTATCTATCTATCTATCTATCTATCTATCTACCATCTATCTATCCATCCATCTATACATCTATCTATCCAGCTATCATCTATCCATCCATTATCTATCTGTCTATCATCTATTATCCATCCATCAATCGTCTATCATCTATCTATCTATCCATCCATCTATCTATTGTCTATCATCTATATATCTATTCTCACTGAATGCCCCCTTAGGCAGGGTTTAATTTAGACAGGGTCTCATGTAGCCCAGTCTCCACCTCCCAATTTAGCTGAGGCTGGCCTCTACCCCCAAAGTGCTGAGATTACAGGGGTGACACATCTTGCCTGGTTTGGAATGAATTTTTGGGGGTCTCTTTCCAAAAGGTTGACACCTGGCTGTTCACCCAGTGGTTAGTGGGAACAGGAAACACCTGTAGCTGGTAATAATAATGCAGAAAGCAGCGTTCTCAGCCAGCAAGGACAGTTTCCCAGGCACATCTGTGATTTGTTCTGCAAATATTAATGAACAGCAGCGGTGGAAGGGGCCTTGGGTACCACAGCGAGCCTCTCTGAGTGTCTCAATCATCCTTGGGAAGGTTTAACAAGAAACATTTTTTTCCCAATACTGTGGAGCCTTTTGTGTTTAAATCAAAAGCACAAAATTCTATTGTGGGGGGAAAAAAAGAGTCGTTAATGGCAACCCAGTCGTGTCCACTTAAAGCAATGAATATGGTCTCAGGGCGGCGACATGAAGTACCACAGCTATTAATAGTAGGTCTCTTTTTTCTTTTTAATGGTGTCTTCATGGGAAGTTGTTCTAATCAGTGCCACAGGCACCCTGGAGAGGAGGGAGGTGGGCCCACCCACCCAGCCACTGGGGCAGCTGAGAGTCAGGGGAGCCCTGTTAAACGTGGTTGCTTTTCTGAGTCCTTGGCCAATAGTCAACACAGCAGGCCTCTGACCCCCGACGAGGCTGGAGTCACACACGGTCTTGGAAGTCCTTTCAGCTCTGGCGGTGCCATCAGACTAGGTGGCTGGTGGGGAGCTTAGCTGGGACCAGGGGGTGAACTTGCGGGGTGCAGCAGACACGCGTGCAGAAGCACCCGGGGATCCCGGGATCGGGCCAAAGCGATGAGCTTTCCAGACCAGCTCTCCAAGGCCAACTTTTAAAGGTCGGAGGAAAGTTTCTCGTGGGGTGGGGTGGGGGCCCGCCGGGTGGGCTCGGTGCCTCCTCCCCTTTAAGCGGGCGGCCCCGCGCCTCCTCCGTTACCTGGCGCGGGGAGGGGCTTGGGAAAGTTTGTGTTTGTAGCTGGCAGAGCGCCGGGTGGGAGGCGCGGGCGGGCGGGCGGGCGAGCGCGCGCCGCGGTCTTCCCCGGCTCTCGGGCCGCACGCTGGGATCGGCGGCGGCGGGGCCGGCGGCGGAGCGGGCGGAGGCGGAGGCCGGCGGGAGGGGCCGGGCCAGGTGCGCACGTCGGCCCGCCGGGCGCCGGGGATCGTCGGCTGGCGAGGCGGCGGAGCAGGCGCGCGGCCCAGCGGAGGAGGAGGAGCGGCGGGCCGGAGGCGGAGGGTCGCTCCCGCCGGGCGGGCGGGCGGGTGGGCGAGCATGGGGCGCCGGGCTCCGAGGCCGCTGCTGCTGGCGCTCGCGTGTCTGGGTGAGTGCGCGGGGCTCCGGGGGGCGCGGCCTGGGGCGCCGGGGGCTGCCCGGGAGGCTCCGGGGAGAGGCGGCCTGGGGCGCGGGCCCAGCGAGAGAGCGGCGGCGGCGGAGGGCGGGCGGGCGGGCGGGCGGCCCGAGCCCGGGACGTATCCACCGGGCTCCGCGAGCGGGGTGCGGGGAGCCGCCCGGCCAGGCCGGGCCTGGCGCCCACATGTGCTGGGGGAGTGGCTCGGGGCCGGCTCCCTACCTGTTGGCCCCCGGGGAGCCGGGCTCACCTTGAACTCCTGGCCTCGGGAGGTGCCTGCAGCCCCAGGCGCGCCCCCAGCCCCGAATCTTTGATGTGCCCGCCATCGCCGACCGGCGGGGCGGTTCCGCTCTCGCCAGCCGGTCCTGAGTTGCTTTTCCAGGGGAGCCGGAGAACCTCCAACTTCCCTTCACGAAGGTCACGGGATGGCCCAGAGCGGTGCAGTGACAATCGGCGTGCCCGAATCTTCAGTGGCGCCTTTGAGCGTTTCCCCGAAGCTGGTTAGACTCTTATTTATACACAAAGACCCGAGAGCCCTGCTCCCCCAACTTCTGTAACCTGTTACTTTCCCTCTTCACGGTCCCTTCTCCTCCACCCCGAGGAAAACCGGTGCCTCTTGATGGTTTGGCCAAGTGCCCTCCCCCCACTCAAGGAATCTTAGCTGGCATTTTTTCCCCTCTCCATTTTCCATTCACTCCTTACACAGACACCATCTTCACATAGATGCATATGATGATCTTTACCAGCCACAGAATATGTTTATTACATGCCTGCCTTGGTATGGGAAGAGGGATCCCCAAACACTGTGATGTTCTTGGGTCCCTGTGCTCAGTGTCAACCAGGACAGGCTGAATGAATGCCAGACCCAGCCAGAGGTTCCCTTCCAAGCCCCCCCCCCCCCACACACACACAGAAGACAGATCTAAAATCCTTCCCAGAGCACGTGCTGTGGTGTCTGCCCCAGCCAGGCCCCAGTTGCACATAGGGTAAATGCCTACCCTGCAAGGGTGCCTGGAGGGTCCCAGCGGAGGCCTTCCACAGCCACTCCCTACGGTGGCAGGAGGGTCACACTGCCCCAGTCCTCATGACTCCCACTACCTGCAAACCTTGCTAACTGTTACTGTGTTCTTCACCGCCAAGAGGTTTTCTGGAACTTACTCCCCACTGAAAGCTCATCTAGCTACAGCCCACATAACAGGAAGGTTCCCATCTCCTCTTTCTTTTATTCCTCTGTGGTCTCAGGACCTAGGCTTTTGTTTCCTTCCATTCTGAAGTCCTTGTAAGTTCTATGTCTGTTGTACGTTACTGGGGATAGCCCACATGATTATTTAATTGGCTTATGTGTCTGGGTCAAACGGGGCAATCCATGGCCTATGGTTGCACAGATGGTACAGGGCATGACTCTGAGCTGTGGCTACTCACTTTGTCGTTGATGTGAATGACTCCCCCTAGAGTTGTCACTTCATAGCCCAGGCACCAGTGAAGTGGGGACTGTAGGGGAGAAGTTGAGTGAGATGGGGGTGCAGTTATGTGGTAGAGTGCTTGCTTAGCATTTGCGAGGTCCTGGGTTTGATTTCTAATACTATAAAAATAATAAGATAGAGACTGTCTTGAGTAACTATGGTATGGGAGAAAATGGAGAAGGATTAGCCAAGATAGCTGAACAAAAACCAAGTAGGAGTGAAGGCCCAGCTGAGCGAATCTTGGCTATGCACCCCTATATCCAGCCCTGGTGAGACATCTCACATTAACTACATAAGGACTGTTCATGTCACCAGCCAAAGCCATATTGTCTACCAGTTCTCTGAGCCATTACTGTGCTACCTGCCAACTCTGCCTCTTAGAATCTTGGTCAGCATCAGCCCGACCCCTGGATGGCCTTCCTGTGCTCCCTCACTCTAGTACTGGACTGATTCCAGAAACACAATAGGCAAGATCATCTTCCCTCTGGTATTACAGCCTGCCCAGAGTCTTGGTATCACTGCTCCCTGTGACCTCCACCTGCACGCTGGCCTCTGTTCCAGGCTCTTCCCAAAGCACAGGCTCAACTGCTTCTGTTCTGCTTCTACAGAAGGTTCCTGGAGGTTCCCCCATAAAGACCACACCGATTCCTTCCCTGCTGATGATGGTCTCCTCCGGCTCTCTCCTTCAGGTCATCATTTTACTAAAGACCATTTTGGCTCTTACCTGTGCTTGCTTGGTTCCTTGTGATTTCTTCCAGGGAAATGCTACCCCTTGTATTTGCTCTCCCCCCTTTTTCCTCTGGATCAGATACTTCTCTAAGCACCCATTTGCTCCTTAATGTGGAATCTACTGGCCTCTCCTACCGCTGGCCTGTCCATCTCTTTTGCCCCCTGAAATTCACCTCCTCCTCAAAGCTTTCCCCATCAAGCCCACCTACCAGGACCATGCCAAAATCACTAGTTCCATTGGCAGTTTTTTACGTCTCTTGCCTGTGTCTATCCTGCCTTGCCCATCCATTAGTATGGTGTTCTTGAGTGCTCGCTTTGTCCATGACAGTGTTCACTACTGGGAGTTCCAGGCAAATGACCAAGGCACAATGACTCACCCTGTGGGTCACGGGGCTGAGTAGACAGGTGATCAGACAGCTGAATACCAGACAGTGAGATCAATCCCTGATGCAAACCCAGCCCTGGGAGGAAGCAAGGAGGAGGAGGTAGAGGATTCATTTTGATTTGAGGGTTGGGGTTGCTTTTGCTGAAGAGGTGACATTTGAGCTGAGCCTTGAGGATAATTAGAATTTTGAAAGAAAGGAGAGAAGAGTGTTCTTGGGCTCTGGGGAAAAGCAGAGTGTGGCTGAGTATGAGTATGTGGCTTGCTCAGAAATGGCACACAGGTTCCATGAGGTGGGAGGTGAGAGGGGAGGGTGTGAAAATCATGGGGGAGGGGACTGAGAGATGGGTTTTGGGGAGATTCTGGAGGCTGTGTTGCATAGACAAGTCTGGACTGTCAGGGATGGATTGTTGGCCCTCTGGGGGTTAGGCAGCCTATGCTTCTCATTGGTACACTTCCCCATCACATTGCATGTCATTGTCCCCCTTTGAAAGTCCCCATCCTGATTATTTTCCAGGGTCAGGGACCACATTGATCTTGCTCACTATTGTGTCATCTTGCTACTAGAGTACATAGCACACAGTGGGTGTTTGATAAACATTGACTGACTTAATATGTATAAGTGGATGTGTCCTTTTCTCTGTGGGAATTAGTAACCATGAAAAGTTTTCAGGGAGAGATTAACACGACAGGGGGAAGCTAAATCCTCAACTAGTGTGCAGTGTGAATTGGAGAGTGGAAGACAGAGAGATTGTAAAGAGTGATTAATATGTTTTTGTTTAATTTTTTAAAAATCCAGTGGAATAGTTTTTAAATGATGAAAGCATATCTACATTTTCTAATTCAAATGTTATGAAAGGGTATTATGTTAATTATTCAAGCTACAGTGCTTTCACAGGTAGACTCCAGAACATAGTGGTTCTAACAGTGGGACTTTTTTTTTTTTGAGAATAGTGTCCAGGGGATGCTTCAGAAGGAAAGCTTTTGAAGGGAGTTTGAGAGATTGCTCAGTGGTTAAGGTGCTTGCTTGCAAAGCCTAATGATTCCTCAGTACCCACATAAAGCCAGATGCGCAAAGTGGCACATGCATCTGGAGTTTATTTGAAGTTGCTGGAGGCCCTGGCCTGCCTATTCTCTCTGTCTCTTTCTGTTTATAAATAAATAAATAAATTATTTTTTAGCAAAGAAAAGCTTGGGTGAACCCCTGTTGCACCCAGTTACTCTGGCTCCCTAGCTGGTGGCAGTTGGACTGTATGTAATTCTTCATTTCTAAGGTCCTTCCTCTATCTCTACAATGGAAGAAGCAGTGTGGAATAGAGTCTATTGACACTTCATGGGCCAAGCTCAGAGTGACATCATCATTTCTGCATCTATTCCATTGGAGATGATTTAGTGCCATGCCACACTAAGTGCAAGGGAGGCTGGGAAATGCAGAGGATTTGGGGACTTGAGGGGTCAGCTAGCAGTCTCTGTGTTACATTGAAAGATGCAGGAGAAAACATGATGTCCTTTTTGTAGTGTTGCAGACTCAGCCCAGGGCCTGTGCATACGAGACAGGTGCTTTACTATCATTCTTCTCTGGCAACTTCTATGCACCAGGCAGGCAAAGTACTAATACCTACCATGTATAAAGTGTATGTCAAGCTTTGGGCTCTCACATACATTTGATCATTACTTATAGTAAGATTCTGACAAAGCTACCTTTATTTTCTTCTTAGAGATGAGGAAACTTGCCCAGAACAGTTAAATAACTTGTGCAATCACACTGACTCTTCATGGTACAGTCGAGACTTATCTCAGGACTTTATCCTGTCTGCTGAAGAGAAGCTGACCAGTGCTCACCATAGTCTTATGCATGAGATGAATTTAGATGAAAAAGGAATGATCATGGTTTGAAAACAGAGGTGGGGTTAAAAATAGGATCTGGGGTCAATGAGACCCAGATACAATCCTGAAGGGAGGGATCGTGCCAGCACACACCTCTCAGATGTGACAACAGGAAGCCCCTGTGGGCACCCCTGCCTGCTCAGAGGAACAGGGCTGAAATGCAGCCTGCTCCTCTAGAGAGCACTGGCAGAGGAGGAAGGCTTGCAGGAGAAACACGCGTGAATCCCTCCAGCTTAACCAGTCTTTGAAATGCTGTGGCCTTCAGAGACTCCTTGGTACTTATTTCAGGCTTGTTAACAGAATTCCTGTATCTGCCAGCTGAAGAATGCCTGCCCCGGCTATAATTATTAGCCTGCTGAATAGGGACTCACGTCAGTGATACTCCTTACAAGGCAGGATGGTCGGCGTTTATATGACTATGTGGTTTTAGCAATGAGCCGCTGAACTGATTTTTTCCCCTGTAGATTGAATATACACTTTCATACTGTGCCTCGTCTGGCAGTGAAATAAGGTGTGGGCTTGTCTGTCAGCTTGTACCTGCCTCTCACTTTATCAAATGAAGTTGGGGGATTCTGTCAGGCCCAGTTCATAGCTGTTCAGTTTAATTGCATTGATTTCTTAAAGCCAGGGCTGCAAGGCCATTTGACTCTGCTTTGGGAAGATAACTTGCACTGGCAAAATTTCTTCCTAATTTATCTTCTAGAGAAGGTGAAGTGCAGCAGCTGGCTCGGTCAGTGGTTTTGTAGATCTTGGACTGTCTCTCCCCACATCAGTGGTAGTCTTTGGGAAGCAACACAGTTAGAGTCAGTGGCTAATGCTGTCGCCTACAGGCAGTGTTTTCCAGGGGATGAGTGACGCTGCACTGTGTGAGCATTTGTGTTCCTCGAATCCCGATTGCTCACGGTGCTCCTCAGTGTTTGTGCTGGATTATGGCATAATTTAAGTCTAAGTACGGTGTGCTGAGGCTTGAACTGCACCCTGCTTCACACCTCTGAAAGCAGCATTTCCATCACTTGGGATGTTTCAGGGAAACATGCTGCTTGTGGGATGAATTTGGCTGAGACTGGAGAAGAGCAGGATTGTTCTCAGGGGTTCAGGCTACATTTCAGAATGTGTGTTGCCTTTGAATCTTAATGAAAATGAGGTACTTTGTAGACAGATGGGTTATATCTTAGACCTTAAAAGTGACATTGAGCCAAGAATGTTTGGAAATGGCTCTTCCTTATTCTTATTTAGACCTGGAAAAGGCTACCATAAGCATCCCATGGGTTTCCGGTGGGTTGCAGATAATACTGGTGATGGGGACCCACCTCTAAGACTGAGAGCCACGAAGAACACATTCAGTTTCAATTCCCGAGTATGCTGTGAGTGACGAAGGCCAGCAGTAGTTCAGTGGTTATCTCTTTCACTTGGGGAACCCCAGCCTCCCCCCTTGCCTCAGGGTACCTGATCCAGGCTTGGTGGTTCAGACCTATAAAGGCTAGCCTGGGAGACCCTGTTTCAAAAAAAAAGAAAAGATGGCTGGGGAGAGGGCTCAGTGGTTAAACACACTTGGTGGGTAAGCCTGACAACAATTGTTCAGTTCTCTAGAGCTCACATAAAGCCAGATGTAAACAGTGCATGCACCTGTAATCCCAATGTACCTGTGGCAATGGAAAGAGGAGCCCAGAGAATCTGACATTCACAAGAGAGGGGAAGGAAAGAAGAAAGAAAAAGGAAAATAGGAAGAGAGGGGAGAAGGGAAGCAGCTCTGAGGCATGCTCTGCAACTCCTTTATGTGCTCAGCAGGGCCCGCCGGGTGAAGGCAGGCCTTCTCAGTCAACGGACTACAGGTCACACAAGACAAACTGGATGTGGAGTTGGTACCATCACCAGAAAGTGGGTGATGGAGTTGAGAGTTGAGAGCAGATGGAGACATGAATGAAAGGGAAAGTTCTAGAAGAAGGGCTCATCAAAGGGATGGGAAATGAGCCAGGAGAGCATCCTATTAGAAGCATAGGTGAATGGGAGTGGACTTGCTAAAGAGGGGGAGGGAATGGCAACTACTGCACAAACCCAGAATGATGAAGAGAGCAAAGAGATGCCCTGGAGTCCCTTTTCCTCCTTGCTGGCGTTTAAAGCGTTCCCACGCCCCTCTGTGTGTTGTCTAACGTCTGGATTGGTAGAGTCAACTCACTCCCTAATAGCTGTTATGTAGGTTCTAAAAGTTCATTTTTACAAAATTAACTGTTATCTATGGTGCCAGGAATCACAGCCAGGGCTTTTTGCATCCTAGGCAAGCAAGCACTTGACCACTGAGCCACACCCCTGCCCATCTGTGCCATTGTAAAACCCATCTCTCTCCTGTCCACATCAGCCAGGAAGATTTAAATAACTTGTTACAGATAAGCCATTACACATAGTGTTCTAATAAACAATTTCTGTCCTGAGATCCTTCCTGCCCACACCTGCTCCCAAATAAAAAGTCACTTCATACAGTGAAAACCATAGGATTTAGGCTTTGGAACCAGCACTCCATTTGAACCTTGACTCCCAGTAAGTGTGAACCTTAGACAAATTTCATCCCCTCATCAAACCTCACTTCCTACATTTGTCAAATGGTCAGACTGCCTCTCTTGTAAGATTGTTATGCATATGAAAAATAATATATCTAGAAAGATGCAAGCATCTAATTTAATGCATATAAATTCCTAGAGTGTGCTGGAGACCAGCAACATTACCTCCCCTGGAGCCCTCCTAGTCCAGGGTAACTTGCTAAACCAGAGTCTACATTTGAGCAGGATCCCTAGGAGACTCAGAAGCATTCTAAAGATTGAGGAATCCTACTCTGCAAGGGCGGCTGGCTTCCTCAGTGAGCACTGGGCAGAGGTCATGGTCAGTGGCAGAGCTAGAGGAGTGGGCTCTGTGCACGAGGCAGGCATTTAGTCAGCGATGAAGGATGGAGGTAAGGTGGGTCTGCAGTAGAAGCTGATGGCCTGGTTTTGTGTTTAATCCACCAAGTTTGGCACGTAGGAGGGATGACATCATGTCTTTCCATGGAATGAGGGTAGAAGGATGAGGGACGAAGGATTCGAGGGAGCTGATGAGAACATCACAGAGAAGGTTGTCCAAGGACACTTGGCAGACAAGTGAGACTTGAAGGCTTGACGAGTTTGCAGAAGATTTGTGGGGCGGAATCCAGAATCTTCCTGGAAGTCTAAGGGGTGGTAAGTGGGTGGCCAGTCGTCATAGTCACTTAGAGTTGCTGGTTTAACTGTACTGGGCCTACGTGGCTTAGGAGAAAGCATTAGCCCCAGGTGCTGTAGGGAAAGGTGATAACTGGTGACTACTATGAATGGGGGTTGGGGAGCAGGTGTGCTGGGAGCAACAAGTATGAGAATTATTTCTTCCCTGGGAAATGCCTTCCTACCTTTTATATAGCATTTATTTTGTGCCAGACATTGTACTTTCCATGTGTTGACTCCCTGAGGCTTCATAACTCCATCAGGTAGGTACTGTTATTATCCCCATCTGATAGTTGAGAAACTGAGGCACAATGAAATAACTTCCTCAAGGTTACCCTGTGACAGAGTTGCTGGGACAGAAGCCTAGGCTGTTTGGCTCCAGTCTGGGCACATACCCACAGTAGCTGCTCTGGGCATCTGTGTTAGTCCACATCATTCAGGTCAAAATGTATCTGGACATGTGGCAAACAGTTGATAGAATTAAAGAATTAACATTACAATAATTAGAATTAGCTAAAATGTTATTAACAGTTGTTTCCCTGTCTTTTTAGGCCAGTGGCGTAGATTCTGTCCCTAGCCCTTTCACTCACTAGTTTCATGACCTTGAACAAATTGCTGAGTAGCTCTTTGTCCCTCTTTGGGATTAGTGGAGCTGATCCTGAAGGTTTCCCCTTCCACCTCCAGAATTCTTTCAGAGGCTGACCCCTGCTGTTGGCCATATGGGCGTCTTCCTTGGCCCTGGCTTCCCTGGCTGCTTGCCCATTTCCTTAGCACAGCTCAAGTCTGTAGCCTGAGCCTGTTGTCTGGCACCTGCCTGGCATTTCTCCACCACAGGGCTGGTTGCTGGTTGGTGCTTCCAAGGGTTTTGGGTATTGTTTGCTGTTCTGTTCTTGTATCAGCAACTGCTTCCTCATTCCAGCCCATTTCCTGTGCTGTGAAGTGGGATGTTCTCTGTGGTTCTCTAAGGTATGAGGTATCCCTGCCACTAGGCTAACGGGGCTTCCAGATGGACTTCTTGGGAAAGAGACAGAAATGATAAAATCCACAAAACATTTCTAGATGGCTGACTGCTAATTAATATGTCTCTCTCCTTTTTCTCTCTCCTTTCCCTCTTCCTCTCTTTCTTTCCCTCCCTTCCTCTCTCCCTGTGCTCTGTGTGTGCATACAAGTTTTGAATATCATCCGTGAGTAAGTTGGGATTTCATAATCAAGTTCCAACCTTCAGAAATGTGACTTGTGTTTTCTTCCACCGTTACTTTCAAGTCTGAAAGAGCTGGTTGACAGGTTTGCTCCACAGGGGTGTCCTCTCCCCACCCCCACTGGTATCAAACTCATAATCCTCCTGCTTCAGCCTCCCCGGTGCTGGGATTGTGGGCATACTATCGTGCTTGGTCAGGGCTGGTTTTCCCAGTGCATTCCGTTCCACAGAAAGAAGAGACACATACGTCTTTAGATGTTTCTAAATACCGACACTGCTTTGGATTTTACACCCTTCCTGAAGCGTAGGAGAGTTAAAATTCTGCCATCTCCCACCAGTCACTTTAATTGGCTAAATATGTCCTGGTGTTTGGGGAAATTCTTCCTCTTCCTTTGGTATGGACAGGGACAGCTAAAGATGATACCGATACCAACCGGACTAGGATTCAATCTAGCACACTTGTGTGGTGTTGGTAGGAGCGTCTGTTTCTGACCTCAGTCTCGCTTGGCTGCTGCCCAGCTCCCTGGCCTGTTTGAGGTGCTGCTGCTAAGCACAGCCATGCTGTCTCATTTGTCTTGCATGCCAATATTGACTAAGACCCTCTAGGAGTGAATTCTGGGCTATGTGTTAATGATGGAGTGGGTTGTACTTCATAAATGCATTGTCTTTGTAGGATGACCAAGAGTAGCACCTTCTCTGACCTGCTGTCCACCCAGGGTAGCTTATATTGCAAGGAGGAGTTCAGAGGGACAAAACTCACTTGGCACAGCTATTCATGTTTCCATTTTCTGAAAGCTGGCACATCCAAATGTTTTCTTATTTATTAGGAGGCATTACAGTCTGTCATCTTCGATGGAGAAATCCATACAGTAAATTCCAAGTTAAGATCATAATGCCTGAACCAGAGCCTGGTACATGACGGGCACTTTGTCATATTAGTCAACGTGAGCATGGTTGAGACTCTTGAGAGAACACATAATTTGTATCCGGCTGTTACTCTGTTCTGCAATAGAAGACATTTCTATTCCTTACCATCTAGTACTTCAGCAGCATTTAGGGCATATTTACTGTGCGTCTGGCTCTGTGGGAGATTATAAAGGAATTAAGAAATATCGTCTGAAGTAGAAATGGAACCAATAGTAACTAAACAGCAGAAGGATCGTAGATGCTTTTGAGGATCTGAGTGGATGACTTACTGGATGGCTGTGCATGTCTCAGAGCCGAAGGGATGAAGCGCAGGTCAGGGGCTGCTATCATGGGAGAGCTGCACAGAGCGGCTGGGCTGGAGAGGCATTCAGGTAGGAAAATGACCAGTGCAGTTTCTCTGAGGCAGAAGTAGATGGATGTTCAGCTTGGCTTCCCATTTAGGGGTTAGCTGATTTAAACCGGGAAGTAAGAGAGACCTCAGGGGATGTGGATATGAAATTCTGGGGAGAGGAAGAATATGAGTAAAGTCACCCTGAAAGGTGTTGGCAGCTTCGTCAGCGCCCACAGAGCAGCTAGAGCGGCTTGCATGCGGCCTGTGAAGTCTTTCGGGGCTTCCAGGAAGCAAGCCTGTTAAATGAAGGTGATAAGTCAGCCCATAATCCTATTTTGGTTGTTTCTTACAAGGAAAACAGCTCACCAAACAATTACTGATGTTCCCCTTAGGTAATTTATCAGAGTATTTCTTCAAAGGACTATTACCTGATAAGAGACACAGATAAGTTTCAGAGGACGGATGGGGAATTTTAGTTGATTTTCTACGGATACAAGGTTTATACGGTCACATGGTTTATTCATTGGAGTCCCACTTTAATAACCATTTATCCCACAAACAAGTCCATCCAAAACATCCATATGAGTCCCAGGAAGCTCAGTGTGGTGCCTGGTGCATAGGTAAGTGGGGAAGTTCCTGTGTCAGGGCATGTCTAAAATGTCACAGGTGAGAGTGTCACATGCTGCCGATGGACCCTTAGGGATCCCACGTGCCATCACTGAGTTCATTTGTACCTCAGGCGGAAAGGTAGTTGGCAGCAGGATATGAGTCTTTTTCCTAAGACAGTGGCAGCAATAAAGCTCTGTGTTCTGTCTGCTGTGTGTGTGTGTGTGTGTGTAAACTATTTGGGCCTCCAAACACACCAGAATGAAAATAGCACATGACCAGGCTTCAGTCCCTGTAAGTTCCCTAGGCTCTCCTCCCTCCCTCCCCACCTGTGCCAGGTGTTTGTCATGAGTGCTCACTGAGCCCTCTTCCTTCAGAGCCCAGCCATTAGTTGGAGTGACGTGTCTATTAGGATATACCTTTCTATAAAGTACATATACTTGATGCATACAAGACATGAAATTTTGGATCTTAACTCTTAGTGGAGACAGAAGTGACTTAAGAGATATGTCGATTGGTCATCTACCAGTCATCCTTTGGTTGTTGTATGTGTATGTGTGTGGTGTGCACACTTGTGTGTGTGTGTTCATATGCATGTGGAAGCCAGAAGTCAATGTTGGGTATCTTCCTCAATCACTTTCTACTTTATTGTTTGAACCTAGAGCTCACCTATTTCTCAGTTGCTCTCCACTTTGTTCTTTGAGGCAGGATCTCTCTCTGAACCCAGAACTCACTGCTTTGACTAGACCTGCTAGTCAGTCATCCCCTGTCTGGGATTACATGAACTCCATGCCCAGCATTTCATGTGGGTACTGATGATCCAAACTCTGATCCTCATTCTTTTTTTTTTTGAGGCAACAAGCCCAGGCTGACCTGGAACATACTCTGTAGCCCAGGCTGGCCTTGAACTCATGGAGATCTACTTACCTCAGCCCCCCAAGGGCTGGGATTCAAGGCGTGTGCCACCACTCCCAGTTTCAGGTCCTCACTCTTTCATGCAAGCATTTTATCCACTGAGCCATCTCCCTAGCTCCCCCTCTGCACTTGTTAATTTTGTGATACGGCCCCTAAGTTGCCCAGGCTGCCCTCAAAGCAACTTACTCTGTAGCTCAGGCAGGCTTTGAATTTGCAATTCTCTGGCCTCAGCTTCCTGAGTAGCCGAGGCTTTCTGACACCAGGCCCAACTCCTTGCTTCTTTTCTGCATGTGCGTATCATCTGTTTTGGTTACTGTCATAGTGTTTCAGAAAGAATTGTGTATGACTTCATTTCTAAGACCAAAGCTTGCACAACAGAGTAGGGAAACTGGAATCCATGCATGAAAAAAGAGGGATGAGATTCCCATTGCCACACACATGATGGGAAAGTCTCCATCCTCCTCCTGTGGCTCTTCTTTGTTCTTCCCTTGGCAGCTTGTATGTAAGACACACTGCCTGTGGATTCTCAGTATTGTCCCCTCATTGTCCCCACCCCTTCCTCCCTTTGTGGGGTTGACACAGCCCACAGTGGCATCTGCTCCCTCCTTGGGCCTCATCCTGACATTCGCCCCAGTGCTTGCTTGAAATGCCTTGTGGCTGGTTTGGTCCAGACCACAGGCCTCCTTGTCATCATGGTTGTAGCAAGCTCCAGCTCTGAGCCACGTCTCCTCTGCAGGGCGGTGGGGCTGCTGCCTGCAGCCTGTGCCACGTCTCACTGCCTGCCCTGTGCAGAACCACTATTTATTATCTGTGCCCTGGCAGTCGTTATTCTAGAGTTGAGGCACGGGAAGACACAGACCAGGTCCCTTGCCTCCTGAGCTAGCAGGTTAGATGTAAAGACACGATATCCATGGGAAGAGAGATGGCATTGGGGAAGTTAGACGCAAAGAAAAGTTGAAAGTTTAGAAGAGGGAACCTTCTGGGCAACTTCAGGTAGACATGCTTCCACAGAAAAGGCAAGATCCGACATGACTACTCTGCACCTATTCGTGTCTCAACCTGTTGCATGTATTCCTGAAAGCTTTGGGGCCAGGGGAGTCTTCATCAGGAAGTTTTATTAAGGCTCTCAGGCCCCAGGTATTTGGCTACCCCAAAGAGGAGTGTTCACAACACTGGTTTGATGAAATGTGAGGTTGGAATATTGACACCGGCAGTGCTCCTCTTCCTGAGGTGCTTAGAACTCATCTCTCAACTGTGCTCCAAACACATGTTCTCATTGTCTGTGATGAACTTGGCCAGACACTGTATTCAAAATGTATTAACAAAGGACCATTTCTAAAATTGATGAGATTCAGTAACTCCTGTTAACCCACCTGGGTCATGAGCCATGGATCATTCTACTCAGAAGACCCAGAGAGATAGGGTGACCAGTCATTTCATCACCAGACCTGTAGCCAGGCAGGTGGCTGTGGTATGCAGAGAGCCATCTACCTCCTCCAGAGGTTCATGGTCCAGTGAAGGGAGGCAGGTATGCATACAAGCTGGGGTGATTCCAGGTGGGCAGGCTCTCTGTGAGCACTTCTAAACTCTCTCTGGGTGGGGCTAATGCTGGAGAAGGACCACAGTGGCTGCAGCAACACGGACTCAATTGAGCTCACTGAGTCTAGACAGTCGGTTGGTTTTGTCTGGCAGAGAAGGGGTCGGAAACTTGTTCCACCGGAGGGAAGAATGGGAAGAATGGAGGGAGAGAAATCCGCTGATTTTTAGGAGCATGTTGGCTTTTATGTTTTGTTTTGAGTTTCATTGGTTTTTGAGACAAGGTCTCCCCACACATTCTTGGCTTTGAACACATTATAGAATCCCAGACTGGCCTTAAACTCATCATTCTCCTCTCAAGTGATGACATTACAGGTGTGGGCCACCATGCCTGGCTCTGCATGTTGGCTTAAAAAAATTGTTTTTGTGTGTGTATGTGGCTTGCATGTGGCCAAATGTGTGTGTGTGTGGAGGCCAGAGGTAGATGTTGGGTGTCTTCCTCCATTGCTCACCTTCTTTAACTGAAGCCGGAGCTCTCACCTGAATCCAGAGCCAGGCTGCTCTAGGGATCCCTTGTCTTTATAGCTCCCAAGCACTGGAATTACATGTGGGCTGCCATGCCCACCCTGCAATTATGTGGGTGTTGGGGATCTGGGCTGAGGTCCTCATGCTTGTGCAGTAAGCATTTTAGTCATTGAGCATCTCCTCAGCCCTAGCAAGTTGGCATTTAATGAATGAAGAAAACTTTTGCATCTAGAGTGCAGGGTAAGTGAGCTGTAGGGGTTTTACAATCTCTTAGATGATTATGAAGAGACTCGCATGCTACTTGAAGGGGTTGAACTTGGTATCATAGGTGAGATCGTTTGTTTGTTTGTGCCTTCCCTGAAATACTCTCCTTTACTCATCTCCCACAGCTCTTCTATGAAGTTCACTTTCTCATGTCCATTGACTCTGACACCTGGCTTCTCAATTTCATGTGATGATATGGTTCTGCACCCAGTAGGTGTGTGCTAAAGAATTTCTGGGTGTGAAGATGTTTTCATTCCTATTAGATTGATTGTAGTCTTTTCCTTCAAGGTTATGTGACCCAGAATCTCTTTTGTGTTTGGTTCCTTGCAAAACCAACTGTCACACTCTACTCTTTAGTGAGTCACATCGGGGAAGCTGGACATAGACCACACAAACCACAGCAACTGAGAAGTTCTGTAAAGGTCAACGGGCTCTGTCTTGCTGGAGAGGCAGTGTTTAGTCAGCTTCAAGTTGCTGGGATGAACTTCCAAGCCAGAGACAGTTTATGGGAGGAAGGGATTTATTTGAAGCTTATAGATCCAGGGGAAGTTCCGTTGATGACAGAAGAAGCTGGCCCCCTTTCACAGATCCAAGCAGAAAGACACAACCACACAGCCAGCACCAAGCAGGAGCTTGAGCCTTGGGGCAGCAGGGCCCCCAGAGCTCACTCTGTATACTTTAGGCTGGAATTCAGATCTGCCCCTAGTGACACAGTGCCCCCCCCCCCAGCAGGAGTCTGCCTGCTAGGAGCAGAAGCTGCAAACTCAATTGTAATAACACCAAGTCTATGGGGGGGGACGACATACATTCAAACTACCACAGGCAGTATAGTATGGGCAAGACGAAGGAAGGGCCGAAGATCGAAGATTGGTTTAGGAAGCAGTAAGACAAAAGCTGCTAGAGTTGGGAGAAGGGGGAGCATTTCACCAGGAGTGCTCTCAGGTGTCTTTGAAGTCCATGTGCAAGTTTCAGCCCCGTGTGAATCCCATTCTCTTTAAATCAGAGACTCAGAGGAGGACCAGGTGTTCACGCAGAACTTGGCAGGAGAAGCTGGCCGCTTTGTATATGGAGCGGATTGAGAAGGGCTGCTGGGTAGTGCTTGGGCCCCTAGCAGCTGTTAATTTTATAGAACATGCTAAAATAATCCTTGTGGATAGATCATGCTTTAGCTTTTTCTGTCTGGTCCTTGGACAGAAAATTGTTTAAATCATCTCATGTTTATTGGGTTATTTTAGTTACTCATCAGTACAGAGTGCCTCAAAGTGGTTTTTGCATCATTTTTTTTTCTTATTATCATTTGGCCACATAACTTCTCAGAACCTCAGTTTCCTTATTTAATCCTCTCAAGGCTGAGTATTAAATCATGCGAGCAGGATTTGGCAACTGTAAAGCAGTGCTATAAATGTAAAGTGATTTTTAACTGTTATTGAGTCAATAAGAGCATAACTGTCTGGTCAGTACTCCGTTTGCTGTGTTAGGTTGGGTTCCAGCAGGGAGGCAGAGCCACTATAACAAATACTATGGGCTAGGGATTTATTAGAGTAATTAGACTTTTCATGATTCTGGGAGGAACTGGAGAGGTGAAGGTCAAAAAGGGGACTTGAAGGGTCCAGAGATGCATGGATGGGCAGGTTGAAGTTTATGGAAGAATGTGGATGCCAGGCAGATAGACCTCAAGGAGGGGCTGTCATCACTCACCTCTGAGCTTGCACCTGAGTACCTAGTGTTCTTGGGGTCGCATAGGAAGCAGGAGCCTCTTCCCTGCCTGTAACAGAAAGACCACCAGAGCACAGTCCCTGCTGTTCTCCTTCCCCTCCCAGCTCTAACCTAGCATTCCAAAGAGAAGCTGATTCTGGCTTGTGCAGTTTTGCCTTAGCCAAGTTGACACTGTCGAAAACGCTACACTCTCATAGTGTAGAATTAAAGATTTGGTGTGGCTCCGGCCTCGCAAGATCTCTCAAAGGCCACCGACTGGAAGCCATGTCAGTTATGTGAGCAGAGCTTCGCTGATTCAGGCTTTAGGATGCACCTGCAAGTTTGTTCCTCAGGTGTGGGTGGCTTCTGTCTTCGCCATCCTTGTCTGCGATGCAGGAGGGGATGGCTATCTTGGCAGCAAAGACATTGACTGTAAAGAGCCTATTAGTTCAAGTTTGGATGAGGTGCCAAGTGTCCTGCCCATTGCTTCCATCCTCTCTTCTTTGACCCAGGGAACCTAGTCTAAAGGCCAACAGAGTGGAAACCATCACATCCATGTAAAGGAGTGCAATGCTTCGCTCTCTGGACCGCCCTTCTTCATCCCTGCGCCCGAGAGCGGCATTGCCCCTACGGCCACTTCAGCCTGTTGGACTCTCACCTGTTTTCCTCTACTCCATTTCCTTTGGAACATGGTTTCCACCAGCTGTTAACTTCCCTTTGACTTCTCTCTTGTCCCGCACTCATCCGGCTGAGAGCTGCTCCTTGTCCTTTCTGCCAATGACCTTGTTTGATCCTGTCATATGGCAGAGGAGAGGCCTCTGTGTCTTCACTGTGCCCTTACAGTAGCTCAGGCTACTCCCTTTTATCTCTGCTCACCCTCCTCCATGTCCTTATTCAGTCTCCTTCCTCCTCAACTCCAGTTCAAACAGTGACCCTGCATGAAGCCCTTCGGATGGGAGCTGTCACATTTTTGTTTGAACCTCGGCAATTATTGGAACCTTTCTTCTTATGCTGCAGGGTCTGAGTGCCCCACAAGACTCCTGGCACACCACATGTGCCCATCACTGAGCACGGGGGTTCCTGCTCTCTATTGAATGAGTAATATATTTGTCTAGTATATCTTAGTGAGTCTATCAGTCACTGTTCTTATTATGACCAGAAGCAATTTAGGGCAGGAAGAGTATATTTACTAAAAAACAAAAAAGTTTATTTATTTGTAAGGGGGGGAGGAAGGAAAGAAGAGAGAGAAAGAGGAGAAAAAAGGAAAGAATATGAATGACCACGTCAGGTCCTCTTGCCACTGCAAACAAAATTCCAGATGCATGTACCACTTTGTACATCTGGCTTTATGTGAATACTGGAGACTCGAACCTGGACTGTCAGACTTTGCCAGCAAGCACCTTGGACCATTGAGCTATCTCCCCAGCTGAGGAAGAGTGTATTTTAGCTTACAGTTTGAGGGATATAGTTCATCATGAGGAGAAGGCATAATGGCACAGCTCCATGGCAGCAGGAGTGTGTAGCTGGGACTCTTTACCTCCTTACCTCTTAATGGAACATTAGATAGTGGACAAGAAGTGGGGCCGGGCTACAGAATCTCCCATTTTACCCTCAGTGACTCCTCCACTGAGGCTCTACTTTCTAAAGGTTCCACATCCTTCCAAAACAGCCACGAGCTGAGGACAAGATGACCCATGAGTCTATAGGGAATGTTTCACATTTAAACCACAACAGTCAGGTCTTAGCTGAACTTTGTCACATGATTGAAAGGTTGAACCGTCTTTGCCTTGAGATGGGAGTTTTGAAGTACTGCCATATGTGGCTTCATTATGCATTCTCTGCCAGCTGTGACTTGTTTAATGTGTATACTGGAGCGTTCTCATCACTTAGGGACTGTCTATAAAAGTTGGCATGGTCCCTTCCTGGCCGACTTCTTGGTGGCGGTCTTAGTGAGTCCAGAACTCCAGTTAAGGCCTTTGCTTCAAGGGTTTGCATATTTGAGCTTCTGTGCTCACACACAGTTCATGCGAGGACCAGGCCGTCGCTGCCGAAATCCATGGGCAGCCACCTCTTCTGTAAGGGCTGCAGAAGAGCGATTTCAGCATCCCTTGACGAGACAAGCTGAGGCACCTTGCGCTCCTGGTGTCAGGGGCTCAGCTCTACCTGGACCACGTGTCCTAGCTGCGGACACACCTGCAAACAACTTAGGTTGGGAAGTCAGGTCATTTGCTTCCAGGCAGCTCTGGAAGATAGTCAATGCTGAGCAACAGTGCATGATTGCTTCATGGACAGGCCACACACACTCTGTAGGTCTGCGGTTAGAATAATGTTGATGGTGATCTGAGAGAGAAAATCAGCTCCTGTAACTACTGGGAGAAGGTGGGAGATAAATAAAGCTTAGTCTTTTTTCCTATCCGTCTTTCTCCATGATTCTGCATGGTTGCCAATAACACCTCCCGACAAGAGGATTGAATGAGTCCCTGTTTACCTTGAAACTCTCACCTGACTTTCTGCCTATCCTTGTCTGTACACACAGGATAAAAGCTAAAGGCATTTAATTTCTTTCTGGAGCATTCCAAAGGTAGGGAAATGCTAATATGGAAACAATTAACTCTCTTTTGTGCTGGTGGGAAGACAGAGCTGAGGCAGTCTACATACCCTACTGAGGACTTTGGAATAAACTCTTTATCCTTGTGACGTGGAATGTGTGGAGTTGATAGCACTTGAAAAAATGAAGGTAGTATGTAAAGAAACTGGCAATTCTTTTTATAATCCCATAAATAAAATTATTTATTTATTTATGAAGGAGAGAGAAGCAGATAGAGACATTGATGAATGTACCACCTTGTGCATCTGGCAATATGTAGGTACTGAGGAATAGGACCTGGGTCCTTAGGCTTTGCAGGCAAGCACCTTAACTGCTGAGCCATCTCTCCAGCTCCAACAACCCATTTCTTATTTCTCTCACCTACCTATATTATATTAAGAATATATAGCATTTCTTCTCTTATTGACTCATTCCTTTGTGTCTTTGCTGCCTATTTACACTGCCATTGGAGAGATGAAGCATCCGAGGGCAATTCCAGCAATAGAAAAGACAAAATCCACAGAAGCAGAACCTCCTTGTTGGTTGCTGAAAGCTCAGTGTAGCCATCTAGGCCTGGGCTCAAATCTCTCACTAACAGTGGTCGTGACCCTCATCAGGTCACTCAACTTCTTCATATCTGGCAAAGAGGTGATATCTACCTGGGTCTGTGTTCAGTGAGTTAGGATGACTTCTGCACGGTGTCCACTCAGAACATGGCATATAAGAGATGCACAGCATGTTATTCCTCTCACTCTGGCCCAGGCTCCTCGTTGAAAGAGGAGTGTATTACAAAATAAATATGGGATAAAAATATGGACATTGATTCTCCTAGCCCCCACTTGTTACCCCCTCTTTCACTCTTGTGGTCACTTAGAGATGGGCGCACACATCACTGACTAGGACTTGTGTCCACTAGTGAGCTTTTTACCATTTCCAGACAAGGGAAGACCTTTGACATTTAAATTCTAATTTATTTTACCTCTCCTATCACTATTTATGCTGCTGATGTCATGTGTTTTAGTTATGTGTATATTTGAACTTATAAGATATCACTAATATTATTTGGTTAGTATTTGTATTACCCCCACAAGTACCTTTTCTGTTACCACACAGGTATCCTCTCTGTTGCTCTTTCGCCTTGCTATATCAATGATTTCAAAATGAATCATTTTTCTTCTTTTTTAATTTAGTATTTTTTGTGCCATTTAATTCTCTTTGTTGTGATTGGCTGAGAACATTTATTTGCCTTCCTTTTAAAGACTTGTCCTCCCAGTGTGTAGAGCCCTGGACTGACAATCACTTTTTTTTTAATCCCCTTAAAGCTGTCATTCATGGTTTTATGAGGATAGTTTCTGCTGAATGTCAGTGTCAGCTGTGTTATTGCTCCCTTCTCTGCCTCCCAGCTTTACTAGGATGCTCCCGGGGGGGGGGGGGTGTCTTGGTGTTTACCCTGCTTGTGGAGAACACAGCTTGCTTCCATGCCATGAAATCTTTTGACTTAAGGAAAAATCTTAGCCATTATCTCTTTAAGAATTAATTCTACCTTTTTCCTCTTACCCTCTCACTTTCTGGGACTGTATTTCCCATAGGTTTAACCTTTTTTTTTTTTTAACCATACCTCATATATTTCATAGTCTCTTCTGTGTATATTTTTATCCCTGCGGGTTTAGTTTGGATTACTTACACTGGCTTCTTTTATGAAACATCTAATCTGTTATTAGGGCCATTTAGTGAACTCTTAATTTCAGTTATATATATTTTTTATTTCTAGAATTTAAATGTCATTCTTTCTTCATAGATTCCAGTTTAGTGAGTAAAATCCTGTTTCCTGGTATTTTCATGTCCATGCTGGTAGCACCAGCACCTGGAATCCTGCAGACCTGCTTCTAGCATGTGTTAGTTCTCTTTGTAGGCATTTGGTTCTATCATCTTGTTTTTACGCTATTTATTAGTTTTATTTAATTTATGTGGTGAGACTTAAACCCAGGGTAGGCAAGCTCTCTCCCACTGAGCCACACTCCCAGCCCTGGTTCCATCATCTTGCATATCTGGTGAATAGTGATTGAACCTGCTGAAATGTCAAGGCTCTGAATGAACTTATCTTCTGCTCAGAAGCTGCACTTTTCTCCTGGCAAGTCACTACAGTACAGAACAGTACACCATCCATATTTTCCCTTTCTCCAAGGAAAAATTTGGACGGTGGTGAACTGGACTTTATTCTTAACAGCTAGCTGCTTTTTCAGCTTTGTTTTACTCCAAACACATAGTCTTCCCCAAGTTGGAAAATTTTTTTTCTCTGTGTATGGTGTGTGCAGATGTACATGCAGAGGGGTCATTGGGTGTTCTTGCAGTCAGCTTCTTCTTATAGTTGTCAGCTTCTTGTTGCTGGCACAAAGAACTTGACCAAAAGCAGTTTGATGGGAGGCAAGTTGTTTATTTTGGCTTACAGACTCCAGGGGAAGCTCTATGATGGCAGGGAAAAGGATGGCACAGCCGAGGCTGGACATCCCCTCCTGGCCAACATCAGGTGTACAGTAGCAGGAGAGTGTGCCAAACACTGGCAAGGGGAAGCCGCTGTAACCCCCATATGCCCGCACCTCCAGCAAGGTTACAATTCCCAGGTTACCATCAGCTGGGGACCAAGCATTCAGAACACAAGTTCATGAGGGAAGCTGGATCAAACCACCACAGTGTCCTCCTCCACTGCTCTTCTACCGTGAAACAGAGAGCATGACGTTTTTCAGTTAGACTGGCTAACCAGCTTGCTTCCTTGTCTCCCTTCACTCAGAACTGGCATTACAGGCATGCGCTGCCAGAACCAGCTTTTTACATGACTGCTGGGAATCAAACTCAGGTCCTCATGTTTGCTCAGCAAGCATCTCCCCAACCCTTCCTTTTCTTTTTAGCTTCCATGCAGGATCTTACTGGAATTCACTGTGAAGCCCAGGCTGGCCTCAAATTTGCTGTAATCCTCTTGCCTCTGTCTCCCAAATGCTGGGATTATAGGTGTATACCACCATATTCAGCTAAGCCTGTTAGTACTTAACTTTCATCGTGGCTTCCAAGTCTCTTACCACACTGGGATGTATTTTCACAGTATCATTTGCCTCAAGGAGAAATGCAGTATTTTATGTCAGGCTTACTTCTCTGCTGTTCTACCCCCCCATAGGTAGGATCTTGGCTGTTTAACTCTGACTTTCTTAGTGTTCTTGAACTTCAGAGTTGGCCCCCTAAGGTGTTATGAAGGTCTGGTATCTAACATATTCGTGGCCTTTATCACTTGAAAATTGGTAAATTTCTCAAGAGCAAGCGCTGTGGGCATTGCTGGGTTCCCCACATGTTTCAGTAACCTGGCCCCATGGGTCTGCTTGGCTTCATTACCAGTACATTCCATTGTTTTTTTTCTGATCTTAGCTGAACACCGAGGCTCTTCTCAGACTGGACTTCATCTGATACAAGCTACTTTTACATAGCTGAAAACAGAATCTGCAGGGCAATTCAACTTGCTGATGTTTTAAAACTGATGCCCACTTTCCCTCCGCAAAATATTTGAGGCAGCTTACAATAAAATACGCATACATGTGCAATGAGAACCTCAAAATATGATAAAAGGCTCAAAGAACAAGGCAGCAGGGAAGGCAGAAGAAGGTAAAAAGGAAGGAGATAATTATTTAAAATTTAAACTAAATGGTTTTCATAGTTGAATGTTATATTGAATGCTGATCTTTACTTGAAGCCAAGGTAAAGAAAGAAACATGAATTTTATATTGGGTAAGGGAGGGGATTTGGAAGTTGGGATAATGACAGATGAAATTAGCAGTGATTGTGTTTAATGGTTTTTTTTTTTTCTGTAGGCTTAGGCAAAATATTTTAAATGAGACTAGAAAGACAATGAGAGTGGAAGGTGGAGGGCTCTGAGATTTATCTAGAGGGTCTATGCTAATCAGATCATTGCATCAGATGCCTGGCCTCTCAGTAATTGGGATAGTACCAGTTGGCACACAAATCTTAATGTCATTGCATAAAGTGCCCTTATTTTATCCTGAGTACTGGCCTGAAAGGTACAAAATACCTATGTAGTTTTTGTTTCTGGGGAAAGGATATACAATTTAACATCCAGTTTTCATTAGTGTTCTTTGATACTAAATTTTGATGGAATTTTATCAAGTACATTCTTATCATGGAATTTTATCAAGTACATTCTTATCATTCACCATTCAGTAGTGTCCTCAGTAGTATTTTTTATGCTTTTTTTTTTTTAATGTAGGGTCTCATTCTAGCCCAGGCTGACTTGGAACTCACTATGTAGCCCAGGCTGGCCTTGAACTCAAAGCAATCCTCCCACCTCAGCCTCCTGAGTGCTGGAATTTTAGGCCTGAGAAACCATGCCCAGCCTCTTAATAGTACTTTTAAAGATTTTTTTTTAAAATGGTTTTCACTGGGTGTGATGGTAACCAGTCTTTAGTCCCAGCTCTGAAAACTTGTAGGCAGGAGAATTGTGAGTTTGAGGTTAGCCTGGACTACATACATGTTAAAAAAAAAAGTTGAATGATCTGGGCATGATGGTGCACACCCTTAATCCTAGCACTCAGGAGGCACAAATAGGTGGATCAATATGAATCTGATGCCATCCTGAGACTACAGAGTGAGTTTCAGGCCAGCCTGGGCTACAGTGAGATTCTACTTTGAAAAACAAAAAACAAGTAAACAAAAAAGTTGGATGACAATTGAAGAATGTGTCCTCTGGCTTCCACATGCATGCACACACATGCATAAAACTGATCTTTGAAGGTTCCTTTTACTGATTTCTGAAAACAAAACCTAACTGTCTAAATTGTTACTTAAACAGATATTTTTATGGGGACCTTCAGTAACATTGTTTGGGTTTGGAGTGTTTGGGGCTCTTCATTTGAAACAGGAGTAAAACTTGGAAAATCAGAGTAAATTTTTCTTTTCATTTTTCCCCTCAGTTAGCTGTCTCAAAAGGTTGTGACAAAAAAATTGGTAATGTGTAGCTATGTAGATATTCTTTTTGATTTGAGAAGAGCCATATGCTTTCTTTTTTATAAGTTGTATTTATTTTTCAGTATCATTTGCTGCTATGTGACAATATTAAGAGAAATCTGTACTAAATACCAGATTGCTGGTGGCAAGTTGAAATTCTGTTACCAAAATTTTAAATCTCGATTTGCATGGTTGAGGGGAGACCCCAGTTCTACACGCAAGCCTCTGCTCAATTTTTTGTGTCTTCAGATTAGAATTCTTTCTTTCAATCATCTGTTCCTGCCTGCTTGATTTTCCCTAGTGACACTCTAACGTAGCTGTGATCTAGGTACTTGGGCAGGTTCTGTGGGAATGAGGTGATCACAGGGGTGGGGTAGCGGTGTTCAAGCTGGGAAGACCATTCAGTGGAGGAGGCGATACAGCAGAGGTGTGGGTACCACAGATCCTGGTGTTTCCAGAAAGGGATGGTGGTGGTTTTGTTGGAGGTAAGCATTGGTATCTGGGGCAGGCAAAAGATGAAGCTAGAGTGTTGAGCATGGGCCACATCATAAATAGTCTTGTATACTTTTCATCACTAACTTGAAGACACTGGCAGTTATGATGTATCAGAGCCTGTTCTGGACAAACAAAGACCATGGCTCATGTAGAATTTACATGCCAGTGGGAAGAGTCAGACAGCAAATAATAGCCCAAGTGTGGGTGCACATAAAATACATTAGTGCCAACAGATCAGAAGTTTTGGAGTGAGCAAGTGTGTTGGGGGGGGGGCTATGCTAGGGGCTCAGGAAAGATAGGTGGTGGAAGGAGCCAGTAGAGTGAATGTCTGAGAGTGGTCAAGACTGAGGAAATGGCAAGGCCCCAAGGTTGGACTCATCTGGCTTGCTCAGGAAATCCTTAGGAGGAAAACTTGGTTGGGACTATGGAGGAAAAGGGATAGAATGTGAGGACCAAGAAACAAAAGAGGTGCTGAGTCTTAAAGCCTTTATGGTCTTTGTGAGGATTTTGTTTAAAGCAGAGACTATTTGGAGTTTGGGCCTAAGATATAATCTTCTTGGGCCTAAGGAGTTGATAAAGTGTGTACCCTGCAACCTGAGGACCTGAGATTGATGCAGAATCTGTGTAAAAATGCTGAGCATGGTGGTGTGCTCTTGTAATCCCAGGCCTGGGGAGGCAGAGACAGGAGGATCTCCAGGGCTCAATGACCAGCCAGTCTAGCCTAATACCTGAGCTCCAGGTCAACGAGAGACCTACCTGCTGATGGCACACATGCAAGGTGCATATTCAGGTGGTGCATGCACCTGGAGTTCATTTGCAGCGGCTGGAGGCTCTGGCATACCCATTCTTTCTGCCTCTCTTCTCTTTATCTCTCTCTCTGCTTACAAATAAAAACATTTAAAAAGAGGTGGACAGCATTCTTGAGGAAGAAGACCCAGGATTGTCCTCTGTCCTCACAGGCACCCACGTACACAAGCATATTCATCCGCATGCAATCACATATGGTCATATAAAAAAAAAAAGATAGAATCTGTTTACGTTTTGAGAGAGACTTTGCAGGGAGTGGAAAGCCAGGAAACCAGTGAGGCTGATGAGAGATAGCACACATACTGTGCAGTGACTGGAAAATAGTCTTTGCCCTACAGGTGGTAAGCAGCCATTGAAGACTTCTGATTCTTGGATGACAGGGACTTGTGCATTTGAAAAAAGAAAAAGGTTCTGGCAGCTATCTGGAAGAAGGCTTGGAGAATTGAGATAATGAGCTGGATTCATTTCCAAAGCTCCAGTCACTAGAAATAAAGATAGAAACCTTAGAAGGGATACAGGCTCAGGCCTAAAGGCACCATGAGCCAACTTTTTGTCAGGGGATAGGAATAGAAGATTTCCCATTTAGAAATTCCTTTGTGAACCCTGGCCAGGAAGCAAGGTGAATGATGATCAAGTATATTCTAGAGTTGGCCTGTATAATAGGTCATCTCAGACCATTAGCACATGCCAGGTTCTGCAAGTACATTGGCTCATTTAAACCTTAGCACAACCCATGGATGGGCATGGCAGTTGAGGTCTCCATTTAATAGATGAGGAAACTCAGGCAGAGGGCTGAGTGGCCTTCCTGAAGTTCCTCCTTGGTACTTCCTTCTGAATGATCTCATAGGGAGATTCCTGATTGGTCATCTCTAAACTTAAGTATCAAGAAGTGGTCATCTAGAGGGCTAGGGAGGAGGCAGGTAGGTCAAGTGCTTGTTGTAAAAGCACAAGGCCCTGAGTTCAGATCCCCAGCTCCCATGTCAAACCCAGATGTGGTGACTACGCCTGTACTCCCAGCACTGGGGATCCTTGGGGCTTGCTAACCAGCTAGTCCAGTAGAGACGTGAACTCTAGGTTCAGTGAGAAACTCCGTCTCAAAAATTAAAGTTGATGGGCTGGGAGATCGCTCAGTGGTTGGAGGCACTTGCTTGCAAGAAACAAGGTAGAGACCAGCTGAAGAAGGCACCCAGCATTGATCTCTGGCTTCCTCACACTTGTGTACCCATGCACACATGCACACACACAATACACAAACATATACATGCATAAAGAATGGACACCTATTTTTCTCTCGAGCTGTGGTAATGATGCCTTAAAGGGGTTACTCACTGCGAGGTGGAATAATATCAAATCTCTGCTTTTTGAGTTGCTAGTGATGGAAATTAGCTTAAGAAACATGAATGGAGGGAGAGAAATATGAAGAAAATGTCATGTCCAAGGAGAGAAAATGTGTGTGTGTGTGTGTATATATATATATATATATATATATACATATATGCATAGGAACTGGAGGCTTAGGTCTGCTGTGTAGTCTGGGTGTTGGCCTGCACCTCCTCTTCTCTTTAGTGGCTTCCTCATGTGGTCAGGTGAGTTGTCCATGGGTAGCTGCAGAATAGAGCTTCTCCAGAGTATCTTAATCCACTAGGAGCAAAGTGTTTCTGAGCCGCCGGAAAGACCAGGAGAATTACGATATTCCTGGGACTGACATTTCAGTATCAGCCCCCCATGAGGGACTATTAAAGACCCCGGGTCTATTGCCCTGGGTCTACTGCACATTTACAAAAAGTAGTGAATGTTAGGTCATGGGTGGTATCTGAAGGCAGTGAGTTGCCTTAGAAAGAAAACGACCTATTGTAGCCCCATTCAGCAGGCCTTAGGGTTGGCTTGACAATTCACTGTGGAAGAAAAACTCTTCTTGACTTTCCCACTTTGACATTTTTTCTTTTGTCTTTCAGACAGGGTCTTGTTATGTTGCCCAAGTAGCCACCAACTCCTGGGCTCAAGTGATCCTTAGCTTCCTGAGTAGCCAGGACTATGGCATGCAGTACTTTAATTAATTAGCTAATTTAGATTTATGATTTGTTTTCAGTGCTAGGGATGGAGCCTTGGGCCTCATACATGCCAGGCAAGTGCTCTAACATGGACCCATTGCTCCACCCAACTCCAGCCTTATTTTATTTTATTTTTAAGAAAGGTGATGTGAGTTAGAGTTTTGTAGCTTTTCTCAGAACAGGATTGGTTTTGGACCTGCTCCTGTCTATGCCACAAAGGGAAGTCAGTCAGCCCCCTGATTAGAACTGTCCCTCACACTGTCCCCATCACTGTTTCTCTCTTGTATGGCTACTTCCTATTTCCCTTCTCAAACAAAAAGATACTGAGGTGGAGGTCAAGAAAAATGAAATAGCCTTTTTTTTTTTTTTTTTTTTTTTAAAAAAAAATGGCCTTTAACTTTTTTCAAAAAACAGATTCAAATTTAAATGCTGGGTTTTCTCACAATCTGGTGCACACCCACACACCTTTGCTTATTTAACAAAATACTATACAAAGCAATATTTAGCCCTTTCTAAATGCATTACACTCTAATCGCTTCTGTTCATTTAAAATTCCATTTTAAAGAGTACATGCAACCACTATAATAACTTCATTTTGAAACCACTAATGGGCAGCCACAAAGTCAGACAGATACGAAGTCCAGGGATAAACAAGCAGAAATAGAAGTTTTCTATGACTGCATCAACAAAGTACCACAAAGCAGGTGGCTGAAACAACAGAAGCTCTCTCCTTCCCTTCAGGAAGCTAGAGGTCAAGGTAAAGGTTTTGGTTCACTCCAAGGCTGGCAGAGACAATCCAGTCCACAGTCCCTTTGCAGCCTCCGCCGGCTGGCTGCCAAGCTTTGCTGTTCTCAGCTCACCTCCAGCTTCATTGTCACACTAGAGTCTAGTCTCTGTGTACCTGTGTCCATCATTCCCTAAGGACACTATAGTCACACTGGCTCCGGGGCCCAACCTCTGCCATATGATCGCACCACAGCGTGCCTGACTACATCTTCTGTGACCCTATCTCCAATTAAGGTTGTTTCCTGACATATTGGGTGTTGAAAATTCAATTTATGAGTTTGCGGTGGGACATACAATTCAATTCATAGCAGATAATAGAAGCACAATTGAAAATAAACAGAAAGTCCCACCATATTGGACCCATATCACATGACACAGTCTCACCTGAGTATTTTATTTCATGAACTCACACCATTTTCAGGTTGAAGTCAAGCCAAGAAAGGTTCAACTCTGGGTCTCCTTGATTCTGAGCTCATGCTGTCCCTGTAATGCTGTATTATTGCTATACTCGTTCATAGAACACCAAGAAAGAGCCCAACGTGATCGACGTGATCTTATCATCCCAACAGTAATACTAAACTCAGCTCACAACCACCACAAAACTGCTGACATTTATTGTGGTGAAGCCTTCTGAAGGGACTGACAGGACCTGTCAGAGTGGCCTCTGGCTCACATGCTCTCCCAGCAGGGAGTGCCAGCAGACCCATGGCCCTGTCCGTTACACCCTGCCTTCACAAGCCACTCAGCAACCAGCCAGACTCCCTTGTGTTCCCCATCCTCCTCCCGAATCTGATCAGGCTGAGGAGTAGAAAGAAGGAAGTGAGCCAGAAAGAGAAAATTAGTACCTGGTAGAGTCATCATATTTTAAAATTAATTTATAGGCAATGTCAAATAACAGGAATTAAATCATTTTATCAGCTGGCCAATTCAAGATTTTAAAATTGGCATCCATCATTGTAAACTAGGAAGCTGATGTGGATGGGAAATGTAAATACCTGATCAGCTGTGTCCTTTCCTTTACACAGAGACCCTCAAGTACTTTGGTATTACACTGAGCAATAACGGTATGGAAGTCTCCGGGAATGTGCCCAGCCTGCTTTTAATGCTTAGTCCTCCTGATGGCCCTGGAGGCTAGTTGTGTGTGAGTGCTCATTTCAGAGTACTCCTCCAACTCATAATTCTGGGAACTGCTTAATACACCTGCAGAGTCCCATTTTCCAGACAGACAGATACAACTCTTCTGCCCTGGGCCCCTGAGTAGCACCATGATCCAGTGGTCACCTTTCTAGAAGGAAGACCCTCTGTGATTAAAGGCCTAACTTTCATCTCCTTTCGTTGTAGCTCTCTGTCACGGGCGCGTGGTGAGAGTGCCTGCAGGCCCCCTGGTCCGGGTGGTGGGCACTGAGCTGGTGATCCCCTGCAACGTCAGCGCCTATGACGGCCCCAGCGAGCAGAACTTCGACTGGAGCTTCTCGTCTTCGGAGAGCAACTTTGTGGAGCTGGCGAGCACCTGGGAGGTGGGCTTCGCAGCGCAGCTGTACCGGGAGCGGCTGCAGAGGGGTGACATCCTGCTGAGGCGAACCGCCAATGACGCCGTGGAACTCCACATAAAGAATGTCCAGCCCTCAGACCAAGGCTACTACAAGTGTTCAACCCCCAGCACAGATGCCACCGTCCAGGGCAACTATGATGACACAGTACAGGTTAAAGGTACAGTCCTCACATGGTGTCATTGTGCCAGGGGCCAGACTATCTTCTTCCATGCTGCTGTTGGGACATTGCAGGGACCTAATTCCCCCGTCCTTACCTGTTTTGAAGGCTGAGGCTGGGCCAGGTGACCCTGTGAACCTGGAGGTTCTTTCCCCTCTCCATTGTGTCTCTGAAGCACCCCATGGCTAGTGACTTGTAGGTAGCATGGTATGGTGTGAGAGCCCAGTATGGAGCAGGTGCCCACGCTGGGTCCAGCTGCTGACTCTGCCATCATCTCGTCTGATGGCTGTGGGCATGTTGCACACTTCCTTAAGGAATGTGAAGGAAGGAGAGCTAACCCATGCCAGGCCTCAGAGAAGTGCCATGGCACGCAGTCAACATAGACACAGGAAGGTGGTGAGGTTCTAGCAAGAGCAGATACTTCAAACTTCATGTCTTTCTCTGTGATCTTCACGGGTTAATACTGTTTGCACCAGAAGTTGCATGTGCTGTGTGTGGAGAAGGAGCAGTGGGCACTGCTAGCTCACTGATCAGCTATGCAATGCAAGCAGCCACATCTTGGGCATCTGGAATGTCTTGCATTTGGGTTTTGTTTTTATTTTTCCATCTTCCAGGTGCTGTTATGGTTTGCTCACATATTCAGTTTTCTGAACCCAGTAGAGAAGATAGGGCAGGATATTTCTATGGTTTACACACAAATAAATGGAAGAACATAGGTTAATTACTTGACAAAAATCACACAGCTAATTAGTAAGTGAACAATAAATTATTTTAATTTGAGGCTAACAAAACAGAAACATTATTATTGTTATTATTATTACTTAATTATACATTTATTTGTTCCCTGCCTGGTTTCTCAAAGGATTTGTATCAGGGTAGGAATGCATATAATTATCAAGAAAGTAGAAAATGAGAATACAAAAACAGTGAGTTGATCCAGGCACTCATTGCCTTAGGCATGACTGGTAAAAAATACTGTAGCTCAGATGCTGTTGTCCCCTTAGTAACTCACAAGGGGACAGAATGTCAGCCATGTTCGTCAAGTAAGTCTAAAGCATTAACCCATCAAATCTGCCTCTTCCATTTTCTGATTATAAAATACTGAACATGAGAGGCATGGTGGCACATGCCTATACTCATAGTACTTGGGAAGGAGGCTGAGGCAGGAGAATTAAGGGTTTGAGACCTCCCTGGGCTGGGCTACATAGTGAGTTCAAAGTTAGCCTGGGCACACAGTGAGATGAGACAGAGAGAGGAAAGGAGAGGAGAGGAGAGGAGGGTAGGGGAGAGGGGAGGGGAGGGGAGGGGAGGGGAGAGGAGAGGAGAGGAGAGGAGAGGAGAGGAGAGGAGAGGAGAGGAGAGAGGCAGAAGCAGAGACAGACAGAATAGAGTTCCAGTTCAGTAAAATGCTCTGTAAGACCTTAGGTCAAACTTTTGTTGAGTTTGACCCCTAGTACTGGTTGGGGAGGGGATTCTGAATATATATTGGTTTTATTTTGTTTGCTTTTTAAAGAAAAAAAATCCCATGAGGCCTTCTTCATTGTAGTTGAACAATGAGGCATACCCCTCCATTAGAGAGCAGATGTACCCTAGTCTCCTCTTGTGATTTGGCTCAAGAAGTAGAAGGGTGGCCCACCTCCCATTCCTCGAGTGCCTTTCTGTTTCTTCTCGGGTCTTTGGAAGGCTTTTCTTGGCTCAGGAGAGCGGATGGATGACACGAGTGAGGCTGGCTGGCTGCCCAGATGGGGTCTGTGACACAACTATGCATGCATGGTCCAGGGTCCGCGTGACCTTCAGCTTCATGGGTATTGCCTGTCATACCCTGAGAGGAGAATGGGCCTTGACTAGGAAGTCATACAAGCCACACATGCAGATCAAACACTATTGTATTCATTTTGTAGACACTAAAAGTGCCCCTTTAAAGGGACAACTAGATCACTCTGTTTCTAGAGGAACACCTTCTCATGGACCCTGAATTAGTTTCTGAGTGTGGAATTGAGGGAAAAGCCAAAGAAATGAGGAATAATGCTGTTTGAGGATTCGTGTATCCGGTCCTTTGAGAAGCCTACTGGGGTTTCCAGCTCCGCAGTAGAGGCCCCCATTTTTTTCCAAGAGTACCAGCATCCATCACTCTCACTTCCCCTGACCGACACTACTCTAGGCTTCCTGGGTCTCTGCCTGCTTCTCTGACTGTGAACAATCAATTGTGGTCCCTCACTATCTTCGGACCAGCCTCTGCCTGCTTTTCCACACTCCAAGCACAGCCTTCTTCCAGTAGGTGCTAACAGAGTGAGCAGCAGAGACTTCAGCTTTCCTGGTTCCTTTCTTGTCCTGTGTGTGCACTCTCCTCACATAGCCATTTTGGGCAGTTCTCAGGGCACAAGCCACAGGCAGCATCTGTCAGTTTGTCACCCCGTGGAGCTTGCTCCTTTCGCTGTTAGCAGGTCGTCTTGTCTTTAGTCTGAGCTCCCTCCTCCAGCCCTGTTTCTTAACCAAAGGAGTGCCTGGTTGCCACACTAGCTTCTTCCATGCTGCCTGGCACTGTGCTGGAGCTCGGTGAACTTCCCCTTGACTCCATGAAGCAGGTGCATTATCCTCCTCCCTTTCAGGCATCTGAGGTACCGAGGGGTACGCTGACCTGCATTGGGTTAACAGAAGCATTCCCCACAGGTCACCCCCAAAGGGAACTTCATTGGTTAGCAGGGGTGTTATCTGTGCCCCCTTCTTCTTCCTTTGAGGGTTTGAAGGCTAGTGC
>PVHP010008463.1:0-53038 GCA_004024765.1 Zapus hudsonius | reverse complement strand
TCTCTCTCTCTCTCTCTCTCTCTCTCTCTCTCTCTCTCTCTCTCTCTCTCTCTTTCTCAACATTGTGAAGGTAGCAAAAATTTTATTGTGTTATTATAGGTTAAAGTTAATTTTCTTAGGAAATATGGCTTAAATATGGAAAAGCAAAATGCTACACATTTATAACTGAAATGTTTAAACAAAGGCTACAACACATTAGAAATTGGCAAACCTAGCAATTCCTGCCATGTAGTATGTGCATGTAGTATGTGTATATTCTCTAACATACTTAATATGTATGCTAAATATAATAAATCTTTGTAATGTTCAGAATAAAGCATGACTAAGATACAAGCTAGTCACCTGAATTTATATATATATATATATATTATATATTATATATATTATATGTTATATATATACTATATATATATGGTAAAGCAGGCCTCAAAATATATATATATGCCTCTCTATATATACATAAATATATATATATATGCCTCAATATTGTACATATTTACATATGCCTTTTAAAAACAATACTGAAAGAGATAAGAAATAAGAGATAAAATTATTTTTGATGTTGATTATGGTTAATTGGGTTTTAGACAATCACGGTCTCACTCAAAAATTTTACCCATTGGGTTGGGCATGGTGGTGCACCCCTTTGATCCAAGCACTCAGGAGGTCAAGGTAGGAGGATCCCTGTGAGTTTGAGTCAGTCTGAGACTACATAGTGAATTCTAGGTCAGCCTGGGATAGAGATAGACCCTACCTTGAAAAACCAAATAAATAAGTAAATAATAAATAAATAAAAAGTTCACCCATATTTTTTGTTAAACTTATTTATTGTTAATAATTAGAAACACCATATGAACAAGTATTGTGATGGTACCCGCATTTACCTCCTCCCTGCCCCCAATCTGCTGAAAGCCCTGCTCAGTGGGATTACTGGAACCATCCATGGAATAGAGTTATGAATTGTATAAGCAGTAGCCTTTTTTTTTTTGAGGGAGGCAATGTCTCTGGATATTCTCCCCCACCATGGCTCTTAGAATCTTTCTGCCTCCTCTTCCTCAAAGTTCCCTGAGTCATGGTGGGTGAGTTTTAAGTCTGCTTTACTGTTGAAGTTTTTAGACTCTCTGGATTTCTGCTTTGGACTATGTTGGGTATCCTCGGTGTCTGTCTCCTTTAACCTTTCATAGGTTGTCTGACTTGCTGTGGAGGTAGCTTTTTTTGTTCATCTCGCCTCTTCCTCAAAGGTTTCATTTTGTCCCTAGATGATGAGTTAGGAGTGGTTGATCTCCTGCCTGGGTGTCAACCACCATCTCAGATCCTGTTGGTGGAATTGGGGTGTCCACAGTTCTCACTGCCTTCTAAAAAATGTACCAACAGAATCTCCAATAGAGACTGAGTTACTCCAAAGCCTATCGGTTTAAATATTATGCTCATGACCTCTGTGCTCTGAAATCCTCAGTCCTCCTGTGCAGCTCGGACATGCAACGAGTGATGGCAACACATGACTATATCTAAGAGGGACAATAAGACCTCTTTTTCAAATAACAGACATTAACTGCTAATTTGTATTCCAGTCAATGGTATATTACTGGTGATAAGTGTTATACCAGCTGCACACAAGTGGGAAACCAGAGAAGGGGGACCGAGACCACCTCTGTCCATCTCAACGAAAGGAGACAGAGGGTGCAGAGACTGGGGCTAGAATTTTGACTCTCTTCATTACAACTGTGGTCATAAACACATAAGTTAACTTCATCCTGTTTCCTTATTTGCTTAAATACAACAATGATAACATTCCTTCCAGCAGGATAGAAAGGATGAATAGATTAATACATATGAAGACTGAGAACTGTTTGAAGTTTTGTGATCATTCACTGAACATTTGCATTAATATTGTCAAGACTGTGTCTCCTTTCTTGTGTTTCTCCTCCTAAGCAGTTATGATTTGCCTTGTTGGTGAGGGTATGAACAAGAGTATAAAGACTACGGCCTTTGCAGATTTTTTAAGAATATCTATCAAAATTTAAAATATTCATTTCAGTTACACAGCACTCCCCCTTCAATTTATTGTTGTATAGGTATTTTCATGCAAGTAAAAAATGGATAATTTGTACCTTTCAGGTTTTACCTTCTATATAAATAACCAAGTCCAAATTGTTTCCTCCCTATAATCCAGCTCAGTGCTCACAAATCTCCATGTGTTTAGCCCAGCACAGTCCCCAAGGCTCTGCCCCCCAAACCTACCTGCATGCACCAGGTAAGTTTTAAATGACATACTGCTCCACCCTCCATCACTGTGACCAGCTCAGCCCGCCATCCTCCTTTCTCCTGCTGTAGCTTGCTCTCAAAACTGACACGTCGGGCTGGAGAGATCACTTAGTGGTTAAGGCATTTGCCTGCAAAGCAGAAGGACCCGAGTTGGATTCCCCAGGACCCACATAAAGCCAGATGCACAAGGTGGCCCATATATCTGGAGTTTGTAGTGGCTGGAGGCCCTGGTGTGCCCATTCTCTCTCTCTTTCTCTCTCTCCTTCCCTCTCTCTATCTCTATCTCTCTCTCTCCCTCTTTCCCTCACACATTCTCTCTCAAATAAATAAATAAAATACTTAAAAACCCTGACATGTTCTTTTTTTCCCTTCCAGCTGTTTCCCGTCTCCTCTCAATGACTCCTGACTTGTGGCCCTGGCACTCTTGGGAACGCACCATCAAATATCTCCCCACAAAACACCAGGAACCCTCTTTTCTTCAGTGTCACCCCACAGAAGCTGGACACATTGACACTATTTTTAGGATACTTATGAGTACACTACTGTTTTTCATGAAAATATTTCAAATTATCCTCATCGGCTCCTCTTTTGGGCATGATTTGGTTTCTCTCAAAAGGCTGTTCCAAATCTGTCCTTTTCTGGAGCTTTCTGTTGGTCTATAGTTAACACTTATAAGGTCCATTATTTGTTCTGTCCCTGACTATACACCGAGGTGGTTGTCAGCCAAATCCAGAATCCTTTGTTCTCTTGTGTGATTCCATTCAGGGTTACTTGTCTCTTACTTAGCTGGGAGACTCAATGGATTAGAATAAAATCAATTTAAGAGAAAAAAAAAGAAATATTCGCAAAAACAGAAGTAAAGAGCCCTGCTACTTGGGTTGCCCAAGATCTGCAGACCTCACCAAGGAATTAAAAAAAAAGTAATGTTTCTTATCATAAGTGACAGAAATATGCTGCTTTCTGCATCAGTAGATATGAAGATTAAAGGGTCTGACCGTATTAAACAATTTTGCACGGCGCCAGGCACTTTGGGCTGTGTGCTCTGCCTTATTACCCTTCATCTCGTGGCTATTTCAGGCCCAATTTAAGAATACAATGCAGCCTGGCTTTGCAAATTGACATCCTTTAATTTAAACTGTCTTGTGGGAGAATTAAGAAATTATGGAACAATTATTCCCTCTTAGTTGAAAGCCGGATGACATCCTGAGATTCTTGTACATTAGCCATTTGAATTGATTAAGTCACATAATTGAATTACACCTTTGCCCCCATAATATCTCGTGGCAAATGTGTTGGTGTTCCATGTTGGGAAATGCTTTCATAAAAATAAAGCAGGGGCTAGAGTTGTGGATTCAACTGGGTGTCAAAGAAAACCTAAGAGCTGGCGGGTCTACTTGGAGATTTCTTAGAGAAGGCTGATGGGCAGAGTGGACATTATGTTAGAAGTGGCAATGGAAATTCACAGATGGAAAACTGGACTGTGGCTCCCTATGCAGCCCTTCCCATTCTCCATTTCCATGGTCCTTAAAGCATCCAGCTGAAGCGTCCGACACTCATTCCCAAGGCTTTTGCTGATACCCCCTACAAGGTCTGAGGTAGCCTTCCTTCATCCTGCGTGGCATCTAACATGCTTTCATCGTGATCTCCACAGGTCTCCTTCCCCCAGCAATGATGCCTAGCTGGATGCCATGCTCGGCTCCTTAGATCAAATGCAATAGGTATCTGTTGCCTGAGTTGCGATGAGTGTCTCTAAGGTATTTTCTTTTCTAGCCTGGCCATGGAAGGAGGAGGTGATTCTACCTCCATGTCATTTTCTAAAACATCATTCCTAAACAGGAGTATTTTCACCACTAGTGTCTTTAGAAAATTATATCATGAATTTATTTAAACAGTTCTCTGATTAATAAATACCTATTAGTTACCCATTATATACAAAAGTTAGGCTGTATGTCGAGGGAGAAAGTAGATCAAACATATCTGTTCTTTTCTTTTATTTATTTTTAAGGAGCTAAAAGCAAAACACCAAAATACAAGCATGACCTGAAAGCTAGAATAGTGGACTTGTAAGGGGACTCAGGGCAGGAGACAGTAGACAGGTATAAAGGTTGTATGGTATATGTGTGTTTGGGAAACACAGTGTATCCCATTAATTTGTGCAATCAATCTGTTAATAATTATACATATCTTTTTAAAAATGAAATCAAGGTAAGCCACGAAATCTCCTTTTTATTTCTGGCTCGAGTGGTCTGTGCAGGAACTAGCCCCTGTGACTGGAGAGCAGGGAGGGGGTGTGGGCAGCCCAGGAGAGTGAGGAGGGGGGCAATGGACATTCCATTTCATTCCTCTCTGATCTGCACCGCCCTGGCAGCCTGCCCCCCCCCCCAACATTCATGTGGAACCCAGCAGAGAAGAAAACTCTTAGACTAATGTCCTGTGGTCAAGCTGGACGTGTCCTTTCATTGGAAAGCTCCTGCATAGGACAAAGGTTTGAAAGCAAGCTCCACCGCACCCACCCCAACCCTGACTTCCAGCCTGCTAAGACCGCTGGGGTTTCCAAGGCTTTGTCTGTTCTCAGTGGCACAAGGATCTCACACTCTTTTTAAAAGCTCTTTACCTTGTCTTTGCTTTTATCAAAGAACACTTTCAAACCCAACCACAGCTCTCCTGAATTTCTCTGTGGAAGGGATTAATCGAGTCTGTCAAACACAGAGTGGTAAAATCTTTAATATTTCTAACAGGTTTAAAGTCAGCCTATTTATCACATGCATCATGGAGAATAATCTTTCTTTTTATGAAAATAATTAAATGCTCACTGTGAAAAAGGCTCACTGTGAATGATCAGGATGGTGAGCACAGTGTCTAGAGGTCTCAGGTGTGAGGCTGGGTTGGCGATTCTGGTTCAACCTTCCTGTGACATCATCTACCCTATGGAATTCCAGAGTTTGGGTGCTCAGAGAGAAGGGGAAATAGCAGCAAGGAGCTAAGTTTTGTTGAGTGCTTGCTATGCCTGAGGAATTGTGTCTGTGTAACTGAAGTCGGTTGGCACGTTTTAATTTTCAATATAATCCTTTGTCATGGGCTCTGCTGCAGCTGATTTATAGACAAGAGACTAAGATTCCAAGAGGGAAACAATTTTCTCAAGAGCACATAAATATTCAGTTGCGAATCTGGGACTTGACTGTGAATTTATCTAATTCTTTCCTTCTGTTCCTGTGAAAAAGGCTAAGCAGGGGTCGGAATCCACTCAGATGTCCTCAAGGATGCTGCCATGGCTGGAATGAAGGCTCCAGGGGATTCCTATGGACCCATCACTATTCATAGACAGAGGGACAGTGGTAGACACCTGGTTGTGACGAACTCAACAAACAAAATTGTATTTTTATTTTGAAATTGTGTAGATATAAAATGTGTCTAGAGAACTTTAGCAGTTATCAAAGGGTCCTGGGTCGAAATGCAATGCGTTGGTTTGAAGATTTTTATAAACACTATTCATTTAAAAATACATACAAGAATCATCTGGTATTTTATAAGTATGTATACACAATTATCTTCAGCTTTATTAAAGTATGTGGACAAATAAAGTTTGGGAGCTTGAAAGGACCTTAGAGACAGATGACTTGTGCCTTGGAGATATGGCAGCTGTGATCAATCACTGAAGGTGGTGGACCAGCCCACAGGGCATCCTGTGGTAACAGAAGACACGGAGGCTGATGTGATAAAACTAGGGAAGTGTTCCCTGAGGAGGAGAGGATTTTAGTAGCAGGAAATATTAAACAAGAGATCTTAAAATAGGAGAAAGACCATGTGACAAAATGACAGCACAGTAGTCTTGTGGGTGGAGACTCTATGGAAGTGCATATAATTAGTTGTGTGTTTGTATTCTTAGACCACCCCTGGGTGCAGTACACATGTGCCATTAGACCCCCAAGGGGCCAGGCAGGTTCCTCTGCACCCTCCTCTCCATGCCTGAAGAGCAGCCATTAAAGGCAGGCTCCCAGGATGGGAGGATTTGCAGTTCTAAACTCACCTTGTAAATGAGCATGCTTCTCTGTTTCCAATGTATGGAGACAATAAAGGAGAAGATGTGTAGCAAAGGTTTTCTCCTTGAAGGCCACTGGGGAGACAATAGGCCCATTTCTAGAATTCTTTGGGTGGGTGAGATGACCTCCCCTGCCTATTTTCATTCTGTACATTTTCATTAGCACCAGCAGGAGAACAGAAATGACTGTGTAGGAGGCACCCCCTTCCCCTGCCCTGTAGCCTGTTCAGGAGCTGACCTTGGACCTGGGCTCTCCTCCTGTGCACATGCCTTGTGTGGTTGAACAAGCTCTTGCATGCAGTAAGAAGCAGAGGCGACACATGCTTCAGATTGTGGGGTGCATCTTAAGTGCTGACATTTGGAGTCCACGGTGCATGATTCCACCAACATTTGTGAGCTCACACCTTGAACACTCAGCTGGACACAGAGCCATGGGGCACCACAGGCCTCTATGGAAAACATGCTAGTCAGCAGCAGGGCAGTTTCTCTGTACACAACACATCAGCAGAGGCTTTTTGTTTTAGGGATCCTTGAGTAAATCAGACACTCAGAACTGCCTTCAGTCTATAACCCTTCTAAACCTGAAGTTTAACATAACCATCATGTGCTATTATAATACTTCAAGCACTCAAGTGGGGGAATCCAGTTTTTTTCCTGTCTTATTTTTGGTACTACCATTTGCGTGTGTTTCTCTGGTGTCCCATAAAGAAGGGGAAGAGAAAGGACAATCTCACCTGACAAGTTTGGAGAGGCTTTTCTTGAAAGGGGAATGCATCCTGTCCAACTACATTCCACTGGCCAGAGGCTCTTATTGTTGGGGGGCTGCAAATGTACCTTAGCCATTTGGTGAGAAGACCAGTGATGAAGCCGTACTCTTGTTCTGGTATGGTCCCTAAAACACACCTCCCATCAAACACATGCATATTCTTCTAAATTGTGGCCTCTCTTAACTATGTCACAGGGCCCTTTCAGAAAACATGGCCTTCCATGAAAAACGGAAGATTTACTGAGAATTTAATAAAAAGGAGGTGTTTGAAATAATATCAGTTCACTCTTATGATTCCTCTTCTAGAATTATATTCTAGAAGTAGGGAGAACAGAAGGTTCCTTTTTTGCATGTATATATACGTGTGGAATCTGTACACACAAGTTCATTTGAGTTTCCATGTGTGTGTGAGTGTTTGTTTATGTGTAGGCGTGTGTATGTAACTCTTCCTCCTTTTTTTTTCCATTTAGTAAACTAGGGTCTGTTACTGAATTGGCAAGTTAGCTATCTAGCTTGCTCACGATGGAATTTCTATATGTACTAGAGATCCAAACTCAGTTTCTCAATGCGTGCATAGCAAGTGTTTTACTCACTGAACTGCCTCCCAATAATAGAGGTTTCTGAGCAAACAAATTTATTTCCACAGAATGTCTTGCAATTTTAAGAAATCAAGCAACCTAAACTTTCAAAAATGAAAAAAAAGGTTTCACTGAAGTTCTGCCCATTTAAATTGTGTAGTCATTAAGTAAACATGTTTATAAAGGCTCTTTAATGTTTTTAATGACATATGGTTGGAAGGAAGGATCAAGCATTTCAAAGACAACAATCTTCCAATTCTGCTGCAAACTTATGTCTAGGTGTGTTGTCATAGAACTTAAAAAGACTAAAAAACACTGCATTGACATGAGACAGTTTATGTCCGAAACATGATGAAGGTTTTATTTTCCTTATGTATTTTTTCTAAATTTTATACTCTGATAAGTATGCATACTTTTTTTTTTTGCGGTGCTGAGGACCAAACCCAGGGCCTTGTGCTTGCTAGGCAAGCGCTCATCCACTGAGATAAATCCCCAACTCCTATGCATAGCTTTTATAAATACAAAAAGTCAAGTTTTTTAAATGAACCAGAAAATGAATAGCTTTGTTGGCCTGAGTCAGGTGAAGAAGATTTATCCCAAGTATCTCAAGGTATGGACATGTCTATAACTGTGTCCAGCCAGAGTGTGAGTAGGAGGTTGGAGACCAGAGGCATCAGGAAGGTCAAGGTTATGCAGACTAAGGTTATACATATACAACAGTTTTCTCACTTGGGTTAGAGTGTCCAAAGCCCAGCTTAGGCTGCCTTTTACAACTTGAATCGTTTCTGGCTCATGTCTGCAATTCCAGCATTTGGGAGGTAGCAACAGGAGGACCAGGATTTCAAAGTCATTGTCCATTACACAGCCAGCCGGAACTATGTGAGATGCTGTCTCAAAAAAAAAAATCTTGCTCAGCTCACTGACTTATAAACACAAGAGTTTGATAATGGGTTCAACTTCTGGCCTTTGTGCCTCCTGGCTCTCCATATACCTCCCCACTGTACTAAGGGGTATAATGTGGATTTAAAGCCCCTCCTATGGTCTTTCAGTCCACTTCAGGCTTCTGTCATTGGGTCCGTAGGTGACCCTCCGGTGTTTCTGGCTCAGGATATTTTCTGTGCTAAAAAATCAAGGAGAAAAGTCCACCCATGAAGTTACAGCATCCTTTCCGATGCATCAGCATTGGATCCAGAGTCACCTCTTTACTTCTATCTAGAAGCTGTCTCAGCAGATCACCTCAGCACTCCCCACATGAAAGAAGACACATGCAGGTGTTGTGCACCAGGGAGTCACACATATGTTCCTCCTTTCTTTGGGCATCATTCTTCCTCCAGCAGAGAGAGTTTTGTTTTCTCCTCTGCTGACTCTATTTCCTCTTGAGCACATCTGTATTTATACACCTGCTACACTGTGTGACGATGGCCTTGGGGTTCCTGAGAGGTGCTATCCAGATGCGTCATTGGGGCTGCCCGTCGACTCTTGCACAGTGGGAGGGGATGAGTTGGCTGGGAATATTGAAGGGTCCTTAAAAGTCCCACCTAAAAGTCTTCACCATCATTGGGTTAGTGCTCAGTAACTTCCAAGAGAAAAGAATGCCAAAGGAAATCGCTCATTGGCAGCTAAGACTCTCTCAAATTCCAGTCTGGCCTCCAATTTATTCCGCCAAGAAGCTCATTGCTGATTATGCTGGATGCCTCGTAAATTAATGAGAGTCGGACTCAGAGGTGACAACGATCGCTGAGCCTGTGGAGCAGAAAATGCAACACTAATATATATGTTTCAGAAACGTCCTTTTGTCTATATGTTTGGAGGAGAAAGTGCTGATGAGGATCAATTTAATATTGACTTTAAATTTTTCAATTGACCCAGAGTTCTTTTTATTAAGTAATGCACATGAGAACATTTCATCCGGGGCCCACTTGATGGCTTGGAAAATTCCCTTCAGAATATAGCAAGCTGGATAGAATTTGAAATGCAATTCATTCATGTATTCCTTTATTCATCCTTTAATAAATATTTATTGTGTAGCAGCTATGTGCTTAATTTTAGACCCGGAGCTAGACTGTGAGCAGACCCAATCTGCCCTCAAGGAATCTTAAACTCTAATGAGCTAGACAGACCCATCAATGTAGAGTCCTTCCCAGATCGGTTTCTTTCCTTCGTGGGATGTGCAGGGTGTGTGAAAATCCTGGGGAAGGAGAACAGGTGGTGTGTCCTGAGCTGCTGATAACAGTTTCACTATTGTTGAATAAAGAATACCTAGATGATATGAATGAATGAGAGGGCCCATTGGCTGAGTTTTGAACCTAGGTAGCAATCGGCTCAGCTGAAAGTCAAGAGCATTTGGAATGGAGGAAGTAGAATGTACAAGGCAAAAAGACATGGTGCTTCAAATATAACCCAGACACGAGGGAGGCAGAAGTTAGAGCCGTGGGTTGCAGAGGCAGACAGAAGAACCTGGGAGCCTGCTCCCAGAAGGCAGAGCAGGATGAGCCCTGATGCTACAAGGCAGGTCTTGCTGCACAGTGAACAGTCATCGGGTGTATTCCATCCTGTGGCTGGAAGGAAAGCCTTCCTCGGATGCTCATCTGAAGGAGTTGGCTGGTACAACCAAGCACCTGCTCTGAGAACCAGGTGCAAAGCTGCTTCACCATACTTCACCAGAAGTGTGTGCTTCTGGAAGCAAGGAACCTCCTGCTGGTTCCACAGACCTGCTGTGTCTTCAGTTTTGACTGAGTGTCGGGTGATCTGCTGTGAAGACTTGCTTCTTACTGCCTTCTTATACTTTTCTCCACCAGCACTTTCCACATTCTCAGTTACCATTACTCCTGCAAGTATGCGATTCTCTTTTGCTTTAATCTTCCGTGAGACCTCAAGCCAGTCTAAGCACATGGGGCATCCATCTCCCGAGCACAGACCCTGGGCTGTGACTCCTAGGTTGCTTCCCCTGAACTTGACTCCATGGCTCTGGTGGTTTGGCTGATGGACAGCTGCTTTCTTCTCTGTTTGATCTTAGCAAGCCAGCAGCTGTGTGCAGGGGATTCACTCCCCTCACCTGCTGGCATCTTCATATTTGGTCAATAGCTTGTTAACTGCTCTGAGGACAGGCACTGCCCTTCCTAGCTACCATCAAGAGTGGTCTCTATGGTAACTGCACCCTGTCAGGGACCATGCTCATTCTTCAAGGCTTTCCTCCTCCATTTTTCTTTGGTGGCTTCTGGGTAACCTGTAATGGTTGGAGCCCTGCCTCACCCTGATTGCAAGCCTTGTGGTTTTCTTTTAGCTGTGTCGTGCTTGGTCCAGGCCTGCAGGGAACTGTCATCCTCCCCTTTATCACTGCTTTTTGTGACAGTCCCCAGGTACTGCTCTCAGCCTCTCCCAGAAAGCTCTGGTGTGATTTCTGTAGATCTCCCTGCTCATTAAGATCTCACACAATTGCTTCTGAATCCTGGCATTCTATGTATGCTTTATTACTCCTCGCCCCTCTTTTGTTTCGTCATTCTCTCATCTCCTCAGAACTGGCTCTCAAAGCTTCCTGGTCTTCATCTTTGCCAAAGAGGTTAGTGTAGACTATTCAGATGTAATATAGGAAGAAAACCCCATTTCTGTGTGACAAGATTCTAGGGTGCTCAGTGTGTTCATGGCATTCAGGGCCAACAATAATAATATAGATAATAACAAACAGAGGAAGAGCTTGTTGTAGGCCAGGCACTGGTACCACTTCATATCATTACACTATTCCTAATAAGGGAAATAATCTTTTTGGCTCTATTGTACAGATAAGGACACTAAGACAAGAAAGAGTTCATGAACATACCCTGGGTTCCTAGCCTTTAAATGGCTTCACTAGGACTTGTACTCTGGTTATGAAATTCACACACCCCATCACTCTGCTAGGTGCTCAGCATGGGGTCCTGCCATAGGTCACAAGCCACTTCTGTAAGGTAGTCATGAGAACATTGAGTCCCACCTGCTTTGTGGAGCCACCCACCTTCCTTGCAATCAAGATGTAAGTTCTTTCGCATTCAACACACACCCGAGGATACTTGCTAGAGCCTACTCATCCATCCATTTAAGATCACGAGGCTATCAACTACCTTCAAAACTGTTGCTCTGCTAAGTTTTGTGGCTACAATGGGAACCAAAGAACAAATAGAGCCTGCTCTCATTCTATTCAAAAGAGAGGTCTCAGCAATTAAGGTGCTTGCCAGCAAAGACTAATGACCTGGGTTCAATTCCCCAATACCCATGTAAAGACAGACGAACAAAGTGGTGCATGTATCTGGAGTTTTGTTTGCAATGGCTGGGGCTTTGCCATGTCCATTCTCTCTCTCTCTTTCCCCCTCTCTCTCCTTCCCTACAAATAAGTTAGATACCACTTTAAACATATACATCACTCTTAACCTATAAGTATATAGCTATATGTCTATATATTTGTGTATCTTGATATTTATCTATTGAATGAATAATCAATACATATTAGTTTTTTTTCAATTAATTTCTTCTGCCTACCTGTATGATAAAAATCACCTTTTTATTCTGGCTTTAAGTACTCATGTTTTGGCCTCAAGGTAACATTTATAAGCTTGTCTCTAACAAATGACTCTACTTATCCAACTACCTATCTCATATCCAAGATCCCCTCAAATGCTTCCTCAATGGGCCTTTGCTGGGCAGTGCGATCTTCCTATTTCTAACGTGGATAATTTAACAATTTCTTCCTGGAGTTGATGTGAACATGAAGTCAGTTCATTCTAGAGGATTTAAGACAGCACCTGGCACTCACTCTTGAATCATTGTATTTGTTTTAGGAGATGCAGTGAGAACAAAGGGCCAAATTGATTTATGAAGCAGCCAGCATCCTGAAACCATAGACCAGAGATGGCCCCGTGGCACTTTCCAACACACTACAGGCAAGACCCTCAGGTCCAGCCAATGAGATGCAGGGACCAGGGAACAGACTTTCCAAAGAAATACAGTTCAACATGGGCCAACAGTGGACAGAGTAGCCCAGCAGAGGTAGAAGAGACATCTTGGGCTGTAGTCCTGCATCCAGGCAAAGAGACGTCACAGTGTCACCAGTGTGCACTCTCGACAGCCTGGTCACTGAAAAGCCCTTTGCCCCTGTTCTTAGGCTCTGTCCCCCTTGTTCTACGAAATTCTAAACCGCTCTTAGGAGCTGCTTTTTAAGGCCACAAGAACTCAAATGCTTGAGATATGAAAGTAATTCTAAAAACAGGTTCCCTGGCAACAAAAAAATGAAACAGAATGAGAAAAAAGCAAAATAAAAAACCCCATAAAAATTGATAAAATGACGTCTTAAAATGGAGGCAAATAAGGGCTGTTATCCACGCGCTACTGCACACTTCTTGCAAGAGCCGCATTGCCCACCCTTACCAATTGGGATGGGAACCCCTTCCTCCCCAGTCCCCTCTGTGATGAGGAGGAAGGCTGCTCCAAGGAGACAGAGGCTCCAGCTCTCTCATTCAGGGCAGGCTGGAGCTTGCATTTGCTTTTACATGATCTGTTGACAACTTACTGAATGGTCTACATTTCCAGTGCTTCCTAGAATGCTTTGCAAACATCATGCGCTTCTGCTTTATAGAGTTCAGATCGTTTGCACCAATGTCAAGCCTTCTGTCTTCATTAGGAATGGCGAAAATAGTAGAATTGGTAAATGATAGGGTGGGAACTTGGGAAGATGGGAGATTGTCTGATAGACAATGCTGGACTAGAAACAAGTATGGCTGTATGTTTTGGTCCAGTACTCTGTGCCTTCTCCATCTGTAACAGTCCAGGGCGCTTAGTCCAAACTTTATTTCTTTAGCACAGTTACCATGTATAGGCCACATGTCTATCTATATAACCGGTCTGGGACTGACTCCGCCTTATATAATCTGTTATTTTACATTGACTATCACCACACCCTATTACATGCACTGTGTTTCATTTTCTCTACAGTTAGGGACTCTCAATCATACTGTACATGAGAACATGGCTCAGAGAGGGTCCATGAAATCACCCCAAAGTCCCAAGCCGAGACTTACACACAAGTCTGTCATGCCCAACACATGGTCTTTCTGGCACATCACATCCCAAAACTGTCCATTGTCTCTAATAAGTCGGATTCTTAGCTACCTTCACCCATCTCCCCTTGACGCTGGGAATGAGGCTTAAGATGTGTTAGCACTCATATGGAAGGGCAGTATTTTTTTAATAGCAAAAGCTTATAACACATGCACTTAGACCATGCCAACAGGTACTGTACACCTCAGTTATGCACCTGGCTTTGGGCTTAATACTTCATGGTATCTTCATATTGAACCTGCTAGGTAGTTAGTGTGCCTCCGTTTATGAAGGAGGCAACAGAGGCTCTCAATGGTTATGTTCCTTTCCCAATGACATGTGGTGTGCTGGTTTCCAGCCATTAAGTCCTCTCCACATCTCAGAGGGAATTGGATGGTATGGAACATAATCTAGGAAGAGTTTATGGCCACGGTGGCACAGAGACTTATCATGCAGCTGCCGCAGCATGCTGTGAACCAACAGCTATCATTAGGTTTCCGTGTACTTCTCAAATCAGATGTGTAAATATCATCAAAAAGATTTCTCTCTGCAGAGCAGACCTCCAGCAGGTTCTACCCGGCATCCTGGTTCTGAGAAAAGATAATAAATTAGCTCTAATTAGCTTTCCCACACGCTGAAGCAAGTCTCTCTCGTCACCACTTTGCAAGTAGGAGAGAAGGAGCTGCCCAGGTTCCCTCTTGAGGAAAGTGGTCTATGGCGTAGTTGGAAACGGGCTCGCCTGGCATGTGCTTTCAATTACATGCTGACTTGTGCACCTGTGGACTTGCCATTTGTACTCGCTGGCCTTTGTGTGTTCCCTCTTAGGCTAGCTTTCTTGTTTCACACAGGGAGCCCATGATCTACTGTCCTGAAGAATTTCCTGGCCAAAGAAGAGTATCAACAAACATCTACCCATTACCAGACTTTGACCTACATTCCAGGAATGTAAAGATGAGGAAAAATGGGTTTCTGTCTTTGGGGAACTTCCATTCTAATGGGAGAATAAGGATACCTTCTCATCATTAGTGACAGGAACTTGCCTGTATTCACCAAAGCATTCTCTCATTTAATCCCTGAGAGACCGCTGAGACGTTTATAGGTAGGGCAATAGTCTCAAAGAGAATAAGTCATATAGTTCTAACCTTAGCTGCTAGATTACATTGTCTTTCCTGGAACCACAGAGAGTAGATGTCACAGGAAAGCTGTGGGGGTGAGATGGCTCAGTTGCTTGGTCAAGGATGGTTTTGGTAAGAATGAGTCTTACACAGAAGCTGGAAGAAAAGAAGGCTTTCAATACCTGATGGAAGAGGGAAAACATTTTGGGTCAAAGAGTTATGGCACAGGAAGCAAACCATGGGAGTGGATAAAGAGAAAAACATTTTCTTGGAAGTTGACTGTATGCTAATTTAGTCAAATGACAGTATTGAGCGCATACCTGTGTCAGATACAGTATAGACTCTGAGATTGACGTGATGACTAGAACAAAGCCAATACCCTTAAGGAATTCAATACTCTAAGGGGGGGGAGAGAATATATTGGTGGACCCATGCCTCATGCCACTACAAATGAACTCCAGATGCATGTGCCACTTTGGGCATCTTGTTTTATGTGAGTTCTGGCAATTGAACTTGGGCTGTCAAGCTTTGCAAGCGAATGCCTTTATCCACAGAGCCATTTCCCAGGTCCCAAGGGATCTAGTACTATAGTCAAGTGGTTTTCAGGTGAAACCTCCCCTGCTTTTTAGTTGACACATTACAATGCCTGGAGGTAGTCTGGGTTGAGACACTGACTGAGGACACTGGGTGTGGAGTGAGTGGCATACCCTGCACACACCGGACAGCCCCCACTGCTGCCTGGCATCAAGTGTCAAGAGCAAGAGTGCCTTCACCTTTTCCAGGTCAGACAGCCTGCAAAAACAAGAAGTTAGCAGCAATCAGAAGAGCAGCAAAAACCTTTCTGTTGTAAATGACCTCCCAGCACACAAGAAATCAGTTTAATTGCCTGAGCTCTTTTATTACCGGCCTCAGATGACCTGAAAACGTTCTCCTATCACCTCAAGCAAAACCACTCAGCTCTTATGAGAATCTATGGTCCCCCAAAAGGAGATGTCAGATGGCATCTTCCTTCTTAATCAAATTAAGTAAATAGTGTCTCTACAAAAACTCACCACAGCCGAGGAATTTATTACAAATTGCCTAATCACTAGGTCCTCCCATGGAAAAGAAATAGACCAAAGTATGTCTACCTTCACCACACTGAACATATCAAAGGACCCAGCCGGGCAGGAACCTGTTTATTAAGTTAAGCAATATTTACTGACCCGGTTCACCAGCAACAATGTGGTGGATCTTAACTGCGTCATAAAATGAAAGTCCACTTTTCATGATTATCTCCAGCCCACAGGAGCACCTCTGCTTTTCTAAAGCTGGCCAAGAGGAGCTCAGGGCATCAGCTCTGCGGAGCCTCAGGTGCTCATCTCAGAAAGAAAAGAGAATTATGGGACATTGGAGGCAGGCACCCTGGACAGGGACCAGGTCCACATCCAGCATCCCGCCCTTAACTGAATAGCCTTGAGCAATATGTTTCCTTAATTGCTCCAGACCTCCATCTCTTTACCAAGCACCTCCTAGAATTTCTATCAGGGTTCATCTGGCGAAGACAGACATGGGTGAAAAGTACCCCCTTGGCACACAGCAAGCACCGTGGAAAGACACTGGGCAGGTTCCTGCCTGGATTTGTCTGCAAGGATGTGGGACAGGGTATCAAAGAAGACCTGCTCTCCTGGGGCTTAGTTACTTGTCTTGCCTGTTAAGCACAGATGTAGATGGAAATGCCTTGTGGACAAGTGACTTCTTAGCAAAGCATGCAGTCTAGGCTGTGTCTCGTGGTGCAGGCTGAGCTGGCAGCAAAGTCCATTGACAGATCAGAGGGAACAGGAGGGAAAATCAATTAAAAGGGCCTTTCAGTGAATGAGGGGTGGCAAACGCCTAGCATTAATCCCAAGAGAGACCTGTATTTCCATAGCAGGCGAGGCCTCTCCTTTAACCCCTTGGCTCTGCAAGTTGGAGTTTTCTGGGATGAAGTCCATTACTGGCAATGGGTGTGCCGACTGTGATTAATGACCCTGGTTACGGGCCGGTTAGCAGCGGAGAGCTCCATCCATCTCACTTCGTGGAAGCATCACACACCATTTATTGTCTGCCGCCAGGATGTGTTCCTTTGCAATTAGGTAAATGCCTTCTTGGGAGGAGGAGAAATGGTGGTTCCTCCTTCCTGCCCTGTGCCTCTGTCCAGTGCTCAGCAAGAAGGCACAGGCTGGGAGAACCATGGTGGATAAGCAGTGCCGGGAACCAGGTGCTGTTTTTTGACCTCAGATGGTGTGGCCTGGGAGCTTTTCCAATTCCCTACTGTATCCTTTGAAAGGAACATTCAGCCCAGAGAGTCCATATATGCATGGCTTTAAAAATCTACCCAAGGCAGAGAGGAAGGAGGGAGGGCAGAGATGAGATTCAGTGTCCAGTGACTACTGTGCAAAGGAGTCCTCAAAATCTACTTTTCAAAAATGTTTAAGTCGTGCTGCCCTCCGAGAGCTCTGTGAAGTCGTCATCCACAGCCAGGGACTCTGACAGGGTAGAGAGGAGATAGTTTCTTCTGAGTTGCACAGCTGGAAGGTGGGTCACAGACTTGAATCAGAACCATGCTCCCCACTGACCTGCACTGCACTCTGTCTCCATTACACAGACTTGTTCCAGAACCATGCTCCCCACTGAGCTACACTGCTCTCTGTTTCTATCACCAAGGAATGTGGACCTGAGCAGAAAGAGTGGCCTACCATAGGTCCTTGCTTCCTTAGAAAAGCCCACGATAGGGCTGGAGAGATGGCTCAGTGGTGAAGGCACTTGCCTCCAGTGCCTAAGGCCCCTGGTTCAATTCCCCAGGACCCACACAAGCCACACACAAAGTTGTGGCCCTGGTGTGTGCTCTCTCTCTCTCTCTCTCTCTCTCTCTCTCTCTCTCTCTCTCTGTCTCTGTCTCTGTCTCTGCTTGAAAATGAATAAAAAATATATTTTAAAAAAAGAAAGAAAAGCCCACCATAAAAAGGCAAAGGGAACAGTAATTCACTTCACAGTAACTCACTGCTTGATCCCCAGGGTGGCCAGGCACTATTCTGAGGTTTGTATCAGTGAAGAAGGTGGATGGCCATTCAACTCACTATACCTGCAAAAGGGGATGATGCTAACAACAGTGCCTGTCAGTATGGTTTATTACACCAAATATTTTACATTACTATATTCAATCTTCAACGTAATCAATGAACAATGAGCTGTCCATGGGGAAACATATCAAAGAAATTGTACCAAAGAATGAGCTATCGTCATAATGTTTATATCCCCTCCAACAAAACTAAAGGATTCCTTGTTAAAATCCTCTACCCCCAAGACTGTGATTAGAATCCTTATTTTTTTAAAAAAAGACTGTAGAGAGCTGCCTCACCTCTTCTCCCACAAGAATACTGAGCAAAAAGACACCATATCTGAACCAGGCACTGAGCCTGCCAAAGCCTTGACCTTGGACTTAGGCTGCAGAGCTGTGAGAAGCTCATTTCTGTTGTTGACTGGGTATATAGTCTGTGGTTCTTCATTACTCGGTATCGGCCAATAAGAACAAAGAAATGGAAGGGTTACATAGCTGGTGGATAGTGGAGCCCGTGTGTGTTGGATACATGCATGAGTTTTGGTTTGCCTTTTCCTACTTAACAAGTGGCTGAAGGCATGCAGGGAGGGATTCCTGAGATCATATGGGAGAGATGGGCCAGAGAGGTGCTGAGCATCTTCTACAGGAGAAACTAGGCTAGAAGGTCTGAAGGCCCACAAGTCAATGGGGCGGGGCGGGGGGTGATGGGACAATGTCTCTTCCCCAGTGAGTCTGAGAAGCTCCCCATTTTCAGGCTGAAAGAGGCCAGTGTAGGCAGAGTGTGGGGACTGGCAGAATGTCTTCATGCAAATGTGAGCCCTGGAGTTTAGGGGCCAACTGATTCAAGTACCAAAGGGCTATGTTCAAAATCTTACTTTATCTTGGGATCCTAAACTAAAGGGAGGCGCTATGTCTGAGACAGGTAGACATTCATTAAAATTCAGTAATCCAGCCGGGCGTGGTGGTGCTAGCCTTTAATCCCAGCACTCAGGAGGCAGAGGTTGGAGGATTGCTATGAGTTCAAGGCCACCCTGAGACAACATAATGAATTCCAGGTTAGCCTGGGCTAGAGTGACACCCTACCTCAAAAAAAAAAAAACAAACAAAATCAGTAGTCCTCACTCCACAGTGTGGGGTTGTCCTGACCTCACGTCCTGAGGTTCTTACAAACTCATGTAGCCCAAGTTGCCCACCAGGTGCTCACGAGTGCAGAGTCAAAGTGCCAGAGTTCTGGAGGATGATGCCCTGCCTCAGCTAATTTTTGACTATGATCTTTTGCAGCGAACATAGTTTATCTTTGGCACCACTGTGAAATGAGAATAACACAATGCTTGCCTAAAGACCACAGCCCTTAGTAACAGTCTGCTGCACAAGAAGACCCAATAATCCACGCCATCGCTACTACCACAACACTGTGGGAGAAAGACTTTAGATCCACGAACCTGCTTCTTCTTTGAAACCCTGCTGCCTTTTTCTCTTACACACGTCTTCTTCCCCAGTGACCACAGGGCCCACGCTTGGCTCACTCGATTTCTCTGATTGCTTGGCAGAAGACTCCCCATGCTCCCCACCTCAAGTAGGCCCTGGCACTCCTGGTGCTTTCCCTTTCCTTTTGAGCACACCTCACCTCCTGACATCCCATTTTCACATAGGACTCTGCTCTCCTCTCATTCTCCTGGCATGAAAGCCCTCGAAAAGCTGTCATTTTATCTGTTTGCACCTGTCCTCAGACATCAAGAAGAGCAGAAGTCGGACAAAAGGAGGGAGGAATGATGCCCTCTCCCACGTGGGCTCTGGCCCAGGCTAGCTCTGCTTCAGATCTTTCTGTTCCTTGCTCCTCGCTGGCTGGTGCATCCCTTAGCAACCCAAAGCCTGTGCATGGATTTAATTCTTTGTTCTTAACTGCTCCTTCCCATATACATATATATATATTTTATATATGGGAAGGATATATATAATTAACTGCTCCCATATGTATATGGGAAGGAGCAGTTAATTATATATATCCTTCCCATATATAAAATTTGATGACTTTGATATATGTATATACTTGTGAAACTATCACCATGACATAGTGAACATTCCTACCATACCCTACATTTTCCTTTAATTCTGATATAATCTTGTTCACCCATTCCCCCACCCCACCACAAGCAACCAAATCTTTGATTTCTGTCACCCTACCTAGCGATTTGCATAAATAGACTCCTACAAAATACAATTGGTCCAGATTTTTCCCTCAGTGTGCAGATTATAAGATACATCTACATGGGTAAGTATACCAAGAGTTCATTCATTTTTATTACTATTTGTCCATTGTATATATATATATGTATATATATATATATATATATCACAATTAATTCATTCACATACTTAAGAAGTTTCTGGCTGTCACAAATCAAACTAGATGAACAGCTGTGTACAAGTCTTTGGGTGGACATATATTTTCATGTTCCTTGGATGAATATCCAAGACATAAAATTGCCAGGTTGTATGATATGTATTTCACTTCATGAGAAACTGACAGGTCCTTTTCCCGAGAGGCTGTAGTATTGCTCCCAACTGTGTGGAGTCCTGGCTGTCCATTCTTCCCAGCACCTGGTATAGTGATTGTAATGAATTTTGGCCCGTGTAAAAGGTTGTGAAAGTCTATCACTGTGTTTTCAGCTTGTTATTCCACAATGAGAGTGATTTCCTGAAACTTTGCATGAATCCATCACTATCTCCTCTTTGCTAGAACATCTATTTGCATGGGGTTGTTTGGCTTTTGAGTTCCAAGAATTTCTGCAGATAATCTGAAGAATCCAGCTAAAAGCTCTGTATTATAGAAATCATTCTTCTATTGATTTATCTTATTTTTTTTTTAGTTAGCTGATAGAATTTTAGGTATCATTCAATCTGGCGTTGTCAAATACAATTTGTCAGATGAATCTTGAGTGAATATTGCTTTTCTGTTTTGCCTTTTGAGTTTCCTTTGCATGTCACATGACAGGAACAGCTCTTGCCCTCCCTCCCCTCCACTGTGTTATGTCTGTAAACATAACACAGCCACCTTAAGCATTTAAAATATTTGGTAATATTGACTCAGGTGAGATGAACTCTAATTGGAAATGTGCCAGAACCAAGCACATGAAAAGTGGTTTTGTTGCTTTGATTTTCTAATTCAAAACTCAGGACAAGATTATTTACTTCACAAGGTCATTGTTATAATTCATGATGGTAAATAAATTAGACCCATATTAACATATAACAGGAGTTCCTGAGAATTAACATTATTTTATGGTCCTGGGGATCGGGAGTAGAAGGAGAAACCTTAGTCATGGAGGGTGTGTGAACTTAGTGAGCTATTTTCTATTGATGTCCTGTAGATGGGATGGAATTGGCTGGCATTTAAGCTGCTGAGCCAGCCATCGCTGGGAGCATGTAAGCCTTTAGAAAATAACCATGTGATCAGGTCTTCTAGAAGAGCTGATTGCTATCTTGGGAGAAATACTTGGCTTCTGATATCTCTCCTCTTCCATCATCATTCAGGATGATGCTAGCCAGATTGTGCCAAACAGAAGATTTTTGGTTCCTGTTAGTATATACAGTCAAAATAACAGCAGCGTATGATAATATATAATATATGCAATGCATGATATACATGCATGTAATGAAACATAATAATAGTGAGCTATTATTGATGGTGTACAGTTTTGCTTGGGATTAAAAAAATCATTACCCTTCTTAGTCACCACAACAACTTCTAAGATAAGAGTGAATATTATCTGTTTGACATATGAGAAAGGTGAGCTCGGAGTTGTTAGAGAGCTTGCCCAATAGCACACATCATGGAGACGTGGAGTCATGAATGCAGGTTTGTAATAGAGGAGATGGTTCTTTCCTCCCCAAACGCCAATCTCAAAGTGATGCAATATATGGTGGGGCAAGTATCTTTCTGATAAGAGGCCAGAGGCCATCTGGCTGTCTGCAATGTGGAAAGGAGTCCAAAGGTTACCCACCTATGCTGGCATCTCAAGCTTCTAGTCTCCCAAACTGTCAGAAGCGAATGCCTTTTGGGTGTAAACTACCCAGTCTAGTGTTTGTGGGAGTGTCATGGTCTGATTCAGGTGTCCCCCACAAACAAATGAATATGTTCTCAATGATCTATCATCCTCAGCTGATGGAAGTTTGGGTTTTACAACCTCAGTGGAGCTGTGTTGTTGGGGGCGGGCTTATTGGGTTATAAGCCAGCTTCCCCTTGCCAGTGTTTGGCACACCTTCCTGCCGCTGTTTCCAGTGCTGTGGTGGAGGTGATGTCCACCCTCTGCTCATGCCATCATTTTCCCTGCCAGGATGGATTCTCCTCTTGAGTCTGTAAGTCAAATAAACCCATTCCTCCACAAGCCACTTTTGTTTGGGTTCTTTCTGCGCAGCAATTAGAAAGCTGACCGCAACAGGGAGCAAGCAACAAAACACCATTTACTAAGAGAAAGTGTGTTTGAGTCCATGTTTGCAATCCACTCTCTCCAGGACCAGTTTGCTTCAGCTTGCATGCTGTTTGGGGACAAGTGTTGTGGAAACCTCAGTTCCTAGTGTCTTGCATCAACATGGCCTCCTTCCTGTCTGTGCATTGCTGTGAATATGTACTTAGATCCCCAGCTGCAGAGTTCTACTGCTGGTCACTCCATAAAGTGGCTACTCACCATCTGACTTGATGTCAACCCAGAACCTCCAGTCAGATCGTAACTTCATGAGAAAATGGCAGTCCCCATCTCCAGTTGGAAGAGGTCTTTCCTAGGCTTTTCCTTCTGGCATATGGTGTGTTTATTTGTTTTGGGGAGTCCTCAGAAGTGGCAGCTTTCTCATCATACAGCAGTATGGAGTGTCCCCCTGTTTGGTGCCTGTCCATCCAGCACACAATATTTACTCTGTCATTACAAAGCTGTTGGGCCCTTAGATCCCAATCATCCAAAGATGCTTTGGTGGCTTCTAGAAATCAGGCCAGCTCTTGTGCAAGCAAGCGCCTGCCTCCCTGCCATCTTCATTACCAAGCGCCCCGTTGGCAAGAGTACCAGGGTGATACTCGCCAGATTGTGCCACACAGATGTTACCTAGCAACCAGTGGGAGCCACAGGGATTCATCCTTGTGTTCCCAACACTGTGTGGGATTCTTCAAGCCCCTTGGATGGAATGGAGGATAAGAGCTCTCCACGAGGCAGCATGAGAGAAGGCTGTGCAGTGAGGTGTCACTCAAATATCCTATGCAAGTCATGTGATGGAGCCTCAGTTTCCAATCTGGAAAATAGAGAATGGAGCAATGACGACTTCAAAGGAACATTAAGAATATTATGCATGTGGTAGAGGAAACAGTACAGGGACAGTATTCTGTATTAAGTAGGTAATCAATTGATGTTAATTCTCTGCAAAGTATCCCTTTGTTTCTAGGTTACGTTTGAAAAAGATGTAAATCTAAGCACCTAAAGAGCCAGGATCTAGTTATCTCCACCTACGTTAATTAGGCACTGTGTCCTTAAGGAAGTCACTTAGCATCATGTTATGGTTCGAAAGCTAGTGTTATTTCTGGAAGGTTTTGGCTCCAGCCCTATTCTTTGATGCATTCGTAATACAATGGCGTGATTGGGACCTTATGATGAATTCATAATGCAATGGCATGGTTGTGGGAAATTGGAGAGGTGGGTCCTCTTTGGAAAAAGTAGCTCACTGGAGACCTGACTTGGAAAGCTCTCTTGTCCCCTGGCCCTCCTTCTGTCTCTTGGCCTCATGGCTTCCATGGCATGAGCAGTTCTGTTCTGTCATGCCCCCATCACCGTGAATTTCTGTTTTACCTCAGGTTCCAAGAAATAGAGTCAGTCTGTCACGCACTGAGACCAGTGCAACTGTAAGCCCAAATAAACCCTTCCTCCTTTAAATGGCTCAGCTCAGGTGTTTGTCACGGTGACACAAAACTAACACACCTCTCCTTGCTTCCCTCATCTGAACAACACAGTCAAAGGTCTGGAATGTGCCTGGATGTGGGGAGATAAGATCCTAAAGGCCTGGGGTGGGAGGCTTACCAGGGTCTTTACCTTCATCAAGGTACAGCAGCGTGCAAAGAGAGACTGGAAATCCCATTTGCAGTCCATTGATTCAACCTTCCCCTTATTTTTTTCACTCTAATATCTCTGTTGGTTTGAGAAAATACATTCCATCTCTTGTTCTAAGAGAGCCCTTTGCCAGGGTAGGTGAAGGGGTTCCAGGCTCAGGTAATGTGTTCAGGGCCCAAAGCATGAGTGTGAGCCAGACAGCAGGCTCTGAAGTAAAGTCTACATGAACTCCTGGTCTCTCGCCTTCCATTGTTGAGTCCTCACTGTACCTCTCTAACTGCAAAACTGACAGAACACCATTTAATTTGCAGAGTTGTTGAGAAGATGGGGCCAGGAATAGAAAGTGGCTATGAAGATATTAGTTTAATACAATATTCGTAATAACAATAATATAGTGAAGAAAATCACAAGTCACAGTGGAGGAGTGGTTCCAAGTGTTTGGGCTGAATGACATTTGGAGTCACTAACTAGGGAAGTAAATAAGTTAATATGTAGAGCCAGAAGTCAGGAAGGTGAGAAGCAAGCCAGGAGGCTGAATGGTGGGCACAAAGGGTGTGGAGCTACAAAGTAGTTCTAAGTATGGGACTCTAAGCTCTGGACCCAGGCCTCGGGACTTCACTGACAATACCCTGCAAACATTTGGTAGGGTGACACGTGACAGGTGTTAGCAAGAGGGGCAGCTGGAAGCTTCAGGCACAGGGAGCATCCAATGGCCTGTCTACTTTCTGCTCCTGGGATCCCAGTTCCTCAGGGTTGGGGTGGGGGATTTCCATAGGAGGTGTCCATGTGACCAGCTTCCCTTGCATAGGACAGTGAACTGTCTCCCCAAGCTCAGTCTACCCTTTATCAGATTAAGTCTCCCCAAATCTAATGGGCCTTTTGTCATTGTCTAGCTGCCTCCTTACCTCAGGAAGAAGTTTCTGAAAGCAAAGACATGACTTGAAATGAATTCAGCCAGACAGTAGCAGGTGACAACTCTGAGATTCCCTACTGTGTTGCATGCCACAGTTTGTCCCAGAGAAAAGCTGACCTGGGAAGGTTAGGAGCCCTGGCTAGGAAGTAGAGAAGGATGTCTGTCATGAGCACTCACTAAACAGCTTTCTTCTGCTATACCTGAGCCCCGATGGTCACCCGTGTGCATTCAATCACAGAACAGCAGTATGGGGGCCTGACAGGCTGTAGCTGGATCTGAGAAAAGTGACACAGAATCCATTCTTACAATCTGTTCTTGTCCATGCTGTGGAGGAAGGCTGTTGAATACACTTTGGCAATGGAATTTCCTTACTTTACCAGAAACTAGGCTGTGTTATTTAATACACAGAGCCCTAATTTCCCAACATTTTAAATGAGATAAATAATCCCCGAGGTTTTCTCAAATTTCAAAAATAGACTTTGAAGCGAAATACCCGAGTGGGTGAGCCAGTGAAAAATCTTGACACTTCCTTAAATACAACATAGGTTCAACACTCAGTTATGCAGACTGTTCTGTTAGGTCGGTTTGGTCTTGGAATAAGAACACGATCTAGAGCTAAATGGACCTTGTGTTATCTTCTGTCACTAATATGCTAGGTGCCAGTCAATGAGTGACTTTACCTCTCTGGTCTTTGTTTTCCTTATTGGTCAAATAGAATCAGGAACTTTCTTGCAGATTGTGTCTAAGGTCTTCTCTGTACAAACATTCTATCATTGCATAATGATAAAATCACAGTAATTTTTGCACACTTGTCTCTTGAGAGCAATCTGAATGTTATCACATCACAAACATTGCTCTACAAAGCCCATGCCTAGAGCTCAGTATACAGATAGCACTTAGTAAGTGGTAGCTGGGTGAGTAGATAGCTATCTGCTATTTTCAACTTGCTCCAGCTTTCTGACTCTGCAAGCAAGGGTAGATTGCTTAATATCTAAAACTGGACTCATCATCTATAAGGTCAAGGTTACAGTAGGAAATGTCTCAGAGAATTATGTAAGAATAAAATGAGTTATCCTATTTCACTACAGTGACGGGGACACTGTCATTATTCCTCCTTGTGGCTCCCCACATATTCATATTCTCCGTATGCCAAGGTCATTTAGGCATTCTTGTGATGAGACTTTCAGTGGTTCACTTTGGATGTATGCTGACCCCCTTCAGCCATATTAAAAATCAAGTCTAACACTGTCTTCCAGCACTGTAGGAAGTGGGTTTTCCTGCCTTCAATGCCCACCAGCTTTTCTCCCTGAGTCCCACAGTTTCTTTGATTTCAAGCATCTCTTGTCTTTGGCATGCTGATGTTTTTTTTCTCTCTGGCTTGCAAAGGCATTTTGTTGCTTTCTTCATTTTAGAGGTGGCACTGTGATATCCATGAATACTTTGTGAAGCTATTGGGGTCTCAGCAGAGTAGGACCATTCCCGTCATTGCTGTATTCATTCAGTCAGTGAGGACACATTTGCTGAGCATCTTCTGGCTTCTAAGGTCTGTGCCGGGTGCTAATTGTTAATTCAGACCCTGAGTGTAGCATCTGAAGCCCCTCATAGTCCAGTTATCTCTTGAACACATCCCCAGCAGACCCTTCTGTTAGAGGTGTGACAATCACTTTTATTGATAACCTCCATATATTTGGCACTATACTCCCAACAAGTGAAGGATGTTGATACAAAAGGCTGTGTACAGCATGCTGATCAGCACTGAATAACTCTTCATCTCATGATTATATTTACAGACTCTGACAAGCCATGGTAAGTTCTCTCATATGCCCACAATGTGCTTTTGGAACCAGACAGTTTTAGTGGTTAACAAGAAGCACCCTGCTTCTCTGAAGTTACCTTAATCTGGGCAGTAGGTATAATCTTTCTCAACTCCACAGAGGCAACCTTGCTGCCTTCCCTCATCCTTGGACAAACTTACAATCAGGGGAGCATGCAGCCCATGGCTGTTGATTTAAACTTTCTGCTTCTGATTCCTAGACTGGATCCCCAGCTCAAACATATGCCTTTGTGCACATTCCTGATGCCCCTCTTTCCTTCATGCCACATATCAATCTGAAAATTCTACCTTTAGAACCTTCCTAATTCTTTCTAATTTACACATCCTCCCTTCTAATCCCCACCACCATGGTGCCTCACTGGATTGCTGTGATGCCCTCTCCATCCTTGCCCGCCTGCCCACACTTGGCTCTCTGCAGCCATCATTTCATGAACCCTCAGTCAGATCATGTCAGCTTCCTTTTCAAACTCCTCAAGATCTCCAAACCATGCTGATCACGAAACCTAAGTTCTCAGAAGGGATAGCAGTCGTCTGACCTCCACCTGCCAGGCGTCTCCTCATTAACTCTGAGTTGCTGATCTCTACCTCAAGGGTGAGGACCCAAACCTCCCCTTCTACCATGCTCTCTTCAGACGTGTGACAAGTGGCTTTCTTCTCACCCCATTTGAGTTTCTGCACATAGTTTACTTTCTCAGGGGACTTCCTTTCTTATAACCTAACATGACTGTCTGAATGTTCTATAAACTCACCTGCTCCAGTACTTTCAAAACCTCTCCTTCTGTCAGAGGATGTAAGCATCACCTATTTATGACCCTCACCTTGAATGTTAACTCCTCAAGGGTGGAACATTATCAGTCTTGTTCATTTCCATGTCACCAGGAGGACAAGGTATATGATGGATATAATGAACAGTCAATTCAAAATTTGAATGATGAAATGAATGAGTGAATGAGGATAAATAAGAAAAATATTTGTAAGCAACCAAGCTTCAAGTTTTGAGTTGAAAGAATTGGTTACTTCTTACTACAATGGCCTCACTTCAGTGCTCCCAGAATGCCTTGTACTCAGAGATGCTCTCAGCCTTCCCATTGTCTTATGAAAAATTAAGCAAACTCTAGCATCCTGGATCCTCTTCTCAGATTTGTCACTTATGGAATGGACTTCTCTCTGTTTTGACAAGGTCAATGTATCTGTTTCTCTGAGTTAAAGAAAAGAAAAAAGTGCAGGAAGTATAGAACTATTATAAGTATAGAACTAAGTATAGAACTATTATATTTAACAATGAGTTGACAATCTTTTTTTTTCTTCATTTATTTCTGAAGACTTGTGGTTTGGACTTGAATATTATTGTGCATGGAAAGAATTCAGAAAATAAGACCACTTTTAGGACATTCTTGTTTTAAGTTCCCAGTGTCTGGCTTCATGGCTCCCCTAGCCACATCTACCTCAGGCGTCCTGCACATGGGTTTCTGCACTCCTCCTCGGTGGGTGGACTCAGCACCTTTGCTGCTGTGCCAAGTGACGAGAGATTACGAAACAAACAGGCCACAGTGAGTCCAGTGTGCTGGAAAGAGAGGAGCCCCAGCAGAAGATGGGGATTCATATTCCAGGAATATCATGTTGACCATCTTGCTCCAAGCCCCTCCATGGTGTCCCCTGCAGATACTCTTGCCCAGGGCTATTGTGATAGTCTGGAGTCTGTCATACAGGAAGCATGTTGCTCAGGGACACCTGGCTAGGGTGCCTCTGCCATCAGCCATTGTGCTCCCTCCCCTGTGACAGTGTGGTATTCACATTCCCTCCTTTGTGGGAATGAGATAACAGGCCAGTTATTACCTTCTACACACCTTACACACCATGTTACATTGATCACGATCTCAGCTTGTGAAAATGCCAGGGTCTAAATGTCGTTAGAGTGCTAGTTTCATTTGAATTTTTTAAAAAATATATATTTATTGTCCATAATGAGTTACATTATTTAGTGGGCAAACTATGCGTTGTTATCCCGAATTCCCCAATTCCCCCCCTCCCCATCCCTGATCAGTTGTATATCCTCCTCCATGGGCTGTCTGTATTAGTCCTTGTGGCAAGGGATCCTGTCAATCTTAGTACTCATCCCGGTCTTCTTGGCCCAAGTGTGTTGTTACTGATGGGTTCCATGCCTCCAGACAGTCTCCCCCACCACGGCTCTCAAAAGAATAGTTTTAAAGAGGCAATGTAATACTAAGAGCAAAGCAGGCATCAAATAGTTTATATACATTGACTAAGTAAGTAAGTGAATGAATGAATGCATTAATCAATCAGTCAATGAGTGGATGAATATATGATAGTGCCAAAAGCAAGGCTTCTGTGATTAAAATTCATGTGCAGGGGGTGGGGGGGGTCTCAGAATCCTACATGTTGGACCCTCTTCACCGAGAATATAACCTCTGAAACATGACTGTCAGAACCTTTGGCCTCTTGCAGTGAACTAACTCATTGCAGTCTAATTCTGTCCCTGCAGCAGACATTTCTCTTTCCTCAGTTTTGATGAGAGGATTAACTTATTGTTCCTTGGGGTGGGGCCTGGGGGCAGAAGAAAAAGGAACAGTTCATTCTATTTCTGGACACTGTGGAATTTTAAGGCATTCTTTTTTTTTTAAACTTAAAAGGGATTTATTTGTGATTTCCTATATATTTAGCTTGTAAATACACGACTGTAAATGTATTAAGAGACAATTTCTGTTGAAACCAAAATCCATACTTTAAAGAATCTACACACAGGCTTTGTTTCATTCATTCACAGCCATGAGTTGAGCTTCATTCATTCACACCAGTGGGTTGTGTTTCATTTGAATTTTTGAGACATGGTCTTATGATATGTCCCAGCCAGCCTTGAACTCACTATGTAGTCCAGACTAGATTTAAGTTTATAATCCTGCCTCTGCCTCCCAAGTGCTGGGATTACAGGCACAAAGCCTGGGGCTAGTACTCATCTGTTTGTTTGAAACATGTGTTTGGCCCTGATTATGTGTCTTCTTCACTTGGGATGTGCTAAGCATCTTTCTTTCCTCCTGCTAATGCCTTTCTTCTTATGCCATCTTGTGCAGGGATGATCATGCTAAATTTTTACTGAAGATTTACTTGAAGGAGAAAGAATTCTACCACTTAATATGCAGCAAAGACGTCTTAAAATTGCTTTTCAAGTAGTTACCCTTATGCACCCATTTCAATGCATCTGTGAGCCAACCAATCACATCTTACTGTCTGCCACTTTCTCTTGCCTTTCTCCTTCCTCCCTTCATTCTCCTCTCAACTACCTATTTTTTTTCGGGTAGCCCAAACCCTCTCTTAAGCATTGTGTGTGGCCTAATAAACATTTTTTCTAAGCTTCTGCTCAATTTGCCATTCCAACCAGCCATACAAAAGTTCTGTCTGCTGGCCTGCCTTTCTTTGAATGGGTGGGGAAAAAAAAAGATTGTGTGACTAGTTATACTCTGTTATTTTGTATCTTATTTGACAAATAGATTGTAATTAATTGTACTCTGTTTTTTCACTCTATTTGACAAAAAGGAATGAGCAGTCGCCTCAGTCCTCAAGTAGCTAATTACCGCACTCAGTACAGTGTAAAACTAAAGATTCACTGGCTTGACAAATATTTAGTGAATATAGACTTTCATAAGTGCCAGAATTATGGCAACGAATGAAATAGTCAACATTCCACGCCCGTGTGAGGCTTAGACTCTTGCAGAAGAAAGGCAGACTGATAAACAGGTAAATATTTGTGTCTGTCTATGACAAATGTAACAGAGAAAAACAAAACAGAGGCAGACAGGTGTGGATAAGGAGAAGGGCAATTGCCACGTCATTCGTGAAGTAGTGTGACCATTGCAACCTGGGACCAAAAGATGTCCTGGATGCGTAAGCTTATTTCTAGATATGTGACACTATGTGATCTTCATCAAGAGGGTTGTACTGAGCTGCTGGATCATGGGGAGGCAGGAAGAGAAGAGACCCATGGACGGGTCCTTGTTCTTCTGCTAATGGGGATATGAGAATTTTTTGGATGTTGGGAGAGGCTTTCTGGATGCTGGAGTTTTGGGGATCCTCCTGAGTTTTACTGGGGGAGGAGAGAGGGAAGCTATGAGGATGCAGATGGAGTTTGGAGTGTAGGTCTGAATGAGCAGCACCTTGCTTCACCCTTTACAGAGGCATGGAGGACAGCATTCCTGTTATAAGACAGGTTACCAAGAGAAAAGCCTGACAAGTGTGTTTTTATAAGTTTGGCATGATACAGAACTTTCAGGAATGAAGACTTAAGACCAGAGGGGAAACAAGCAGCTGTGTAGGTTGACAAAAGTGTTCATATCAAGCTAGTGCACTGGGGTGAGGGGCAAGAAGGCCTGTCTGCTTGGATTTCCTTGTCAACTCTTATGTGGCAGTCCTCAGGTCTGGCCATAGGGCAGGCCTCTTGTCACATGAGGATCTGAAGGGAGAGGGGGCAAGGCCAGTGAAGGGCTTCCTAGGTGTCTGGCTCCAGGGAAGAAGCCCTAGTTTCTGAAGCAAACCAGCTTCAGAGGAGAGGATTGTTGGTTTGTATGGCTCACCTCAGCAAAGAAAGAAAAGAAGAGGCATCAGCAAGACTGATAGGTAGGGCCATAGAGGCCCTACCGATATCTTAGTTCACAGTATTGCATCCAGAGGGCCAAGGTGACATTTTTCAGGGTGAGGGCACGATTGGGAACAACTCCTAAGGATGGAGGCAGAGAAGAGTCAGCCATTTATGGGAGGGCAGAGCACATCCATGATCCCATGATGCCAGGAGGGAACTGGAATCAAGGATGCAGAGTACAACAGGCAGGAGACACATGAAAGAGAAGCGTGCTTCTGCCCTGGACGAACTGATGTAGCACATCACACCACCAGCCCTGGGAAATAGAGAATGAAGTGGCCAGACCTCCAGACCTTCAGGAATTGAACTAAAGCCTCATGCATGCTGGGTAAGTGCTCTACCACTGAGCTGCAACCCAAGCCCCCTTTTCACTTTTTATTTTGAGATAAGATCTCACTAAGCTGACCAGACTGGCCTCGAAGGCCCATTGTGGTTCAGGTGGTCCTTCAATCAGTGACCTTCCTGCTGAGTAGCTGGAACACAGACCTGTGCCATCAGGTCTTGCTTCAGCTAGGAGCATGGGCAGGCAAGGGACACCAGGGAAGGACAACCAGACTGAAGTCTGCTGCCTGCCAGTGCTGCAGCTAAGCAAAGACACCCCTAGGTAGCCTGGGGTTTCCTTTCCACCCAGCACCCTCCTGGCCTCTAGGGCCCATGTCCCTTCGGTGTGAGGCTAGCTTGCGGGGTACTTATTACTTGCTGGTGTTTTCATTGTCTCATTGTCCTTTTCACACAGAAATCAGTGTGGAAGTGAACAGGTGTTGCTGATGATTCTAGAGACGAGGAGAGTCAGGAAACAACAACTTCAAGGCCGAAATAATAACATTTTAATTGGAAATGTACTGTGAAGAGACTAACCTATGTAGATATATGCAAATTTTATGCAAATACACATGTGGTCTTTCTCACTATTGTCAGAACCTCAGTTTGACTCATGGGAATTCTTAATGGTAGATTCTGGCTTTCAGTGAGGGCTAAGGATTGTTGATGAACAATTCTAGGATTTACCTATGTTTCAACCATAATTAAGAAATATATCGATGGCAACCTGCACTTAATTAGCCTAATTGAATGTTGGAATTGATTGGGTCTTGAGAGAGCCTGGTCTCTGAAGCTACACCTTGGGGACCTTGAAGCGGGTGGAAAGCAAAGCAAACTTAAAAGCACCTAGCAGAAATGAAATGGAAGGGCCGAGGAGCCACTGAGAGCATTATTAAAGGGAAAAGATTCTTATCCGAGTTGAAAGAGCCATGTTTAAATCTCAAGTCACGCACAGCCTTCTAGGTCAGACCACTCAGTCAAATGGGGAAAAAAAAATGATGTCAGGAAGCAAGACTGTGTGAGTTCTAGGAGGAAGAGGCAGGCCACTAGGGTGAATATATCCCACACTGAAGGTATGCTTCTTAACAGCCCAGGCCCAGCGACAGGACTCCCTCCATACCAAGTCCTCACACTTCAGAAGCCAAGGAAGGGCTGTCGAGCCTACCAGTTAAGAGGGGCTGGGGGGGGGGGAGATTTCAGCTATGATGTGTGTCTTTGTCTTTTATTTATTAAGAAATAATTAGAAGGTGGGTGGGAAAGTGTGTATGAAAATGTCATAAGAAAACCGACTGTCTTGTAAGCTAATTTAAAAAAATCAAAAAATAACTCTAAGTGTATATGTTAATGTTATCAACTCATAGTTAATAAATGTCCAGCCTTACTCACTGGGAAAAAACAATAGCATTATCTATTGAAAAGACCCTGAGATGAAATTCAAGCCCCACCTCACGGTGGGAATAGCCCGAGACTCCATCTTTCCCTCATCTCTGCAGAGACTGACTGCTTCTTGGTCCCCACAATGAATACCAATAACCCCAGCAAAGACCCTCTGCAGAATTGGGGCAGGGAAGAGGGTGTCTGTATATACAACCTTTTTATTAAAAGATCAAGAAATGATGTGTGGAAGGCAAGGGGGCATATGTGGTGTGTGTATGTATGCATGAGGAGTCCAGAGCTCAGTATTGGGTGTCATCCACAGTCTCTCTCCACGTGATTTTTTTAATTATTTAAAAATATTTTATTTAAGGGCTAGAGAAATGGCTCAATGGTTAAAACACTTGCCCAAAAGACCTGTGTTTGATTCCCCAGTACCCTTGTAAAGCCAGATGCACAAAGTGGTTCATGCATGTGGAGTTCATATGCAGTGGCAAGAGGCCCTGAGTCGCCTCTTTTTTCTCCCTCTCTCTTTCTTTCTTTTTTCTCTCTCTTTCTCCTTGCAAATAAAAAAATAAAAATTTAAAAAAATATTTCATTTTATTTTATTTATGAGAGAGAGAGAGAAAGGCAGATTCTTAGGCTTTTCAGGCAAATGCCTTAACCACTGAGCCATTTCTGCAGCCCCTTATTTTTTGAGATAGGGTCTCTTGCTGAATCTGAAGCTTTTGGATTTGGTTAGACTAGCTGGCCAGTGAGCCCCAGGGATCCCCCTGTCTCTGTCACCTCAGTACTAGTATTATAGGGCTATGTCACCCGATTTTCATGTTGGTCCTGGGGAATCAAACTCAGGTCTTTATGCTTGTGTAGCAAGCTTTACTGACTGAGCCATATACTCCCACCTCCACTGTCCTCCACTGACCTTGGGGAACTGTTTTGCATGGTTGAGCTTCTGGCTTTTTTCCTTAACTGGGAATAGTACAGATCAAAGTCATGAGGATGTAGACGGGTACTAGGGAAGTTCTGATTTCTAACTGATTGAACTGGGGCACAGATTGTGTCCCCACCTGGTGTTCTCCCACTGTGAATTTCCCTGGAATGGCTGTGGAATGTGCTGGCTATCTCTCCTTGGTGAGTCTAGTCCCATAGTGTGCCTATGTCTATGTCACGGAGAGTCAAGGTCAACTGTGCTGTCTCTATATCTTCCATCCTCAGACCTGTCAGTGCTCATTTCTTCCACCAAGTCTCTCCTTTCCACACCTATGGTGATGGCATAATTATACAGAACAAGCTAGAATATGAAACATGAATTACATTTTTCATTTCATCTATAATAATGTACATATGCATGCATGTACATCTCTCTACTCAGATAGGAAAAAGAAATTACTTGAAGGGAAAAAGCCAAAATGTTACCAGATGTTAATTCTGAGTATGGTTGGAATTTTTCAGATTATCCACAAAGCATATATTATTTTTAATGAGAAAAATAAACATGATAAAAAAAAGTCCTCAGTGCACTGGCTCAGGAAGCCCATGAACCTGGGTTTCAACCTGGCTCTGTCGCAGCCAGTGCCCTGTCCCTAGGGAAAACCATTTTCTCTTTGCATAAAGGTTTCTCAAGTTCTTCTCCACTTCTACAGTCTGTGACAGTGACTCATGTCTCCAGTTGACAGATCCTGTGGAGGCTGAAATTCTGAAGGAGTGAGGACATGGCTTTCCATAGGGACTCTTGTCTCAGAGCCTGATTTGTCCTTTCATACACAGGGTGTTGGTATGCTTTAGTGTGAACAGTAGGGAGAGACACTGAGAGCCAGATAGAGACCAAGTGCAGGTAGAAGACAGATGGGCAGGCAGGTCCGCTCCTTCCAGGTGCCTTGGGTACAGTGCTGAGGCCCTTGGACCTGGCCCACTCTACCCTTGACTTCCTGGGCTTTTGCTGTCCTTTATTGGGCATGCCAGGTGGGCATGCCAGCTGACACACTGTTCCTGGGCTAGTGATTCAGAAAGTGACCATATTTGGGAAAATGTTGATTTTCTTTTCACAAGTACTCTGTCCCTAAGTGTTAGCTGCAAGAGAACCACACTTATTTTTGAGGCACAGTAGCTCAGATCCGAAATATTGCAAAAAATAGGAACACTGACTCTAAAGGTAATGGCGGACATTCCATGGATATCTTTGGACATGATTGTCAATCTTGTAGCATTTTCTGTGACCTGTCTGTGATCACCTCATGCAGCTCCAGGCCCAGCCCGATACTTCCTTTGGTTTGAGGCAGCTCAGAGGTAAGTCACAAAGTCCCTTCAGACTTAGATTATTTTACTAGGATATTCCTGGTCATGCCTGTATTCTGGCATCTATTGATTCATTGTTTTTGTTACTTATCTGGATCTCCCAACTTTACCAGCACAGATCTGGCGTCACAGGTTATAACTGAATAGAAATAAGTTGATGACTCAAAATGGAGAGGGCCCTGTGCTTTTCTCCTTTCACTTACTGATAAGAGGATTCACATCATGTGCCTCTGTCATCCAGGAGAAATTCCACTGGTCACGGTGATTCTTTTAATGAATGATGAAATAGGTTACCAAGGCTTGGGCTTAGAATTTCGGTATTCAGCCTCTGGCTGGTGTGTGTGTGTGTGGGATGCATATACACATGTGCTACCTTGCTTCGTATCATTAGTGTCTATTTTTAATTAACCCATCGTGGGTTTGCTTTGAGGTTTGCTTTATAGCCTAGCACTTCAACTCCTTGCATGGTCAAGGCTCTCTTTTGTTTAATGATGTGTTCTCTCTCTGAAGTTGTTTAATGATAATAATAAGAGTCAATAAGCCAGGGTTGTGGATAGCTACTTCAGTTTTGAGCTAGAATAATCTCATGCTAGCAGGGCAGAAATGCTGTAGTGTTTGGTAAATTCATTAACCTTTGTATGATTCAGCTTTCTGGGCTTTAACACAGGGTTCATAATTTTTTCCCGTGTAATTACCTATTTAATATTCAGTGAGATAAGAGTGTCAATACTTATAATGGTGCCTGGAACATGGTATGCTTTCAAGTTAGCTTTAAGTAACTTTTAAGATATAGATATATACCTTATTAATGACAATTTCTAGTTTTGCCTTTTTGTTCTTAAAATCAATATCATCTTACAGCTCTAACTTTATATGTTTGGCCATTACATAGTGGCATGTGTCTTATTGCTTCATTATACTCTAAGTGTTTTATCAGTATAAACTAACCTTTTATGTCTCATAAAATGCTTTTTGCTGTGAATTGGACTTTGACCTGTGGGAAACCACTGTTTTCTTTCTGTTTGTTTTGTATGCTTGATAAATATTTGCCCAACCTTCTCCTCCTTTCTTCTTGTTTTTGCTTTACCATTTGTCTGTTGTGAGCAGCAAACGGTTGAATTTTGCTTTTAACCCAGTCTGAAAGACTTTATCTTTTATTAGGAGAACTTAAACCATTTATATTACTGTCACAACTGATATGTTAGGTCTTATTCCTGTCTTTTTGTTTTATGCTTTCTCTTCCTTATGCTTTCTTCAGGCTTCCTTTGTGTTCTACCTTTTTTCTAGCCAAGCTAGCTTTTTTTTTCGTATGATTTTTTTTCCTTCTAGTGATTTAAAAGCTGAATAACTATTTTTAGTCAATCTTTGGTGTACCTGAAAAAAAATGATCCCTGAGTTCCTGTAGTGTCCGAGGTGTGATGGTGGGTGGGCAGCTAGGCCACAGACTGTGGAAGTCAGTAAAACGGTCATCAACCCCAGGGGGATAGTGATGGTCCTTCCCTGAGCCAGATTCTCCTGGTTGTGTAAAGCCAGGTCTCACAGCTCTCTGTCACCTTCCTGCTCCATGCTGAATTCAAGTTATCCATCTAGTTGCTTCTCCTAAAGATTTACCTAAGGGACTTTGGCACATCACACTTCTAACCATCTCCAGATCAAACAAATCCTTACAAAGGACTCCTACCATTGTCGGCTTTCTCAGGAAGATCCTAAGACACTTCTCCTCTCCTCCCCTCTTCTCCTCTCCTCTCCTCTTTCCTTCCCTTCCCTTCTTTCTCCTCTCTCTCTCTCTCTCCTCATCTTTTTTTTTGTAGATAGAACTGTGTGAAGAACTCAGTGGACAAACCCAACTGGCTTCAAGTGTGGACTCTGTTACTTGTATCTGTATGTGCCCTGAGTAAAAGATAGACATAGAACCCAAATTTCTCCATTTGGACAATGGGGATAGGAATAATGTACTTTCATTGAAATAGGGACCAAGTGAGAAAATGAACTTGGGAAGAGCTTACTGGGGCATAGGGCAAAGATAAGTGATTCAATATATTTTTAATAAATGAACAGGAGAGGGAAAACATTGGAGGGAAAGGAAAAAATTTATTTTTAAACAAATTCAAGTTATGAAATTACTTCTTTCAGAAAGACAAAAGCTTATATTTCTGACCAGTGCTGCTGGCTCATTTCAAATGACCTCCTCCCCCAACCCCCTATGTCTCTGAGGGAGAGTGACAGTCATGTGTCTCACAAAACATTCCATGGCAGACAGCATCTTCATTTATATTGGCCTGTCTTGAGATGGTCCACAGGTCTAGGGAAAATTTATTAAAGTCGAGTCTATTTATTCAATTTATTAAACAGGAATATGTGAAGGGTTTTCATTTAGAAGAGAGGGTTGATTTATTCCCTTTGGCTTCAAAGGATTGGACTAATTCCCAAGGATAAAAGTTATGGAAAGGCAGACTTTAGCCTCAACCTAAGGTGTAACAAAAGGTTTGTTGAAAAAGGATCTGTTCACTTATTCACTTGACAGGAGTCAGAAAACAGCCAACACTTTTTATGTAGCTCTTTCCCTGCCTGGGACACTGTGGGAGCCCCACTCATAATTTAAAATATTAGGCACTTCTCTTTAATATCTATACAAATTATTTGTATAATTATCATATTATACACATTACCCCATTATACATATCTTAAATACTGAGGTTCTAAGAGGTGTCACTTGCCAAGCTGAACCACTTCTTCTCTGGAAAGTTCATTCTCTTTCCATTGGACTGTCTTGTCTCCAAAACAAATATCTGAATAGCCAACAGAAATCGGATGCAAAACTCAAAATCACCAATCAGCCCATTCTTCTCTACCATGTTTTTTTAAAATTTATAATGCCCCTGTCTAGCTATTTATTCTGGCCAGTTCCCAATGTGGTCCCAACTTGAACAAAATAAAATACCTCTCAAGTTTAGGCTTTAGGTTGGGAGTGGAATCACTTCTCCAAAGCATTGCTTTTCTCAGGATGCCTCCTCCATCCCTCAGCCTTGTGTGTAAGGAAGGGTTTTGTTATTCAGGTTAAACCCTGAGAGGCCTGTGTAGTCACCAGCAGTGAGTTCTGGCTTGGTTCAGCCAGGGAGCAGAAGGAAGGCATTGCTTGTAGAGCATGAGGATAGAGCTTAGGGATAAAGAAAGAGTGTGGGGCATCGAAACATGCTGTTGCTACTTTTAGTAATAAAGGGGCCGGGGAGGAAACAGTGTTACCTGAGCAGGTGAGAGTCCACGCTGTGGAGTAGACTGCCTACAGCCCTGGATGGGCTCAGCTATAGCAGAGGAGACTCTGAAAAAGAGAGGAAGAGGAGGAAATACTCCAGCCTCTTCAAATTCAAGCTGCCTGAGCTCCCAGTAGAGACTTGCAGTGGTGGGCTTTAACTAGAAGACAATGGAGCCCCTGGAAGGCTGCTCAAGGGACCATGGGGTCAGAAGGAGAAGAGACCCAATAGAAAACAGCCAGTTCAAAGTGGTGATCGGCCCAGAAATCGTGTGTGTAGACTCAAGAGGAAAAGTGCACGTGTTCTCCCCGTGGCAAAGTCTAATCCAGCTCCTCCAGGCTCAGCTTTCAGAATGGCTGCTGTTCTCCCCTCAGCACCTGTCAGATGTCATGCGCGAGTCAACGTGTCTGACTACGCACTAAACTCCACTCTAAACATTGGGAAGAACAAGGTGAAAGAGACAGGAGCCATGGCCTCTAGCCCATTGCCTGATGCTAAGGGAAACAGACATGAATCACTTACTTCATGGTGTTAGATGTAAAAAAGGATGAACACTGCTTCATTGGGATCAACTGTGGGGAAGATGAGACAAGAGTGGGCCAGAACTGAAGGACAACGAGGCAGGTGCTGAGGGACATCAATGAGAAAGAGACGATATGGGCAGGAAACAATTACAAAATAATTGTAGCTATCACATCCGTGGGGCTCAGGAACTTCCTAAGGCCAAATTTTTGTTTCTGTAAGAGAATGCAGAAGGGACCAGAGTGTTCACCTGCAGGAGAAGATGAGCTTGAAGGTACCTTGTGGATGCTCTCTACAGGATACAAGGCCAAATTGTTTCAGGAAGATTCTGGAAGGAGTTTATATCCTTGCCCATAGTTAATTCCCAAGTTAGGGAATTCTGGAAAGCTTCCTGAGAGACAAATTTTGAACTAGTGCCTAAGGAAGGGTAAAGAGGTTCTGCTGCTTCATAGGCAATATAGAAAGTGAGATTATATATATGATATGGTATGATATATAGGAAGTTGATATATATGTCACTTCCTATATAGCACATGGCATACTTGTGAGGTAGACATTATTCACCCCATTTTGAAGACAAGAAAGTGAGGCCCAGAGAATGAACTAGTTCAAGTTGCCTAATAAGATGACTAAACAGAATTCAGACATAACTGAACAAGAATCTAAAATTCACATTCCTGCTGATGTTCAGTTGTTCTCCAAGGAGAGCAAGCACACTGCACAAGTCAGGGTAGGACTGGCAGAAGCGGTTTTTGTTTGTTTGTTTCTCCTGTAAGTTGATGCATCTGCATGGCAAGGTGGCTGGGAGGAATTAGCTGAGACACCCCTTCTGCTGGGCAGCCTTGTACTGCTCAGGTAGTTTTGGATGCATCCCAGTGACTTGCCTCCGCTGCTAGGCACTGAGCTCCCTTTGAACACTTCCACTTGGCTTTAGATTCATCCACAAAATGCATACTGTACTGTCATGTAAAGAAAGCCCACAGCATACCAGGTGCTTTATAAATGATAGCTTCCCTGGCCTTTCTCCACTTTGTAGAAGTAGGAGCCATTGCATAAAGACTCCAGGTAAATATGAAAATAATTATGTCATTTTATTTTAATTGAAATTAGCATATTCAAGGAAGTCCTTTTCACCTGAAAGGCTGCCTCCAAGACTCTTTCCTAATACAAGATGTGTTCACAGTATCAATGTGCTTGTTCTAGGCTGGGCACAGCCCAGTATCACCAGGTCTTTGCAGGCAGAGATTGGGGTTCACCTCCTTAGAAACCTGCCTCTTACCTGGTGGGATGCTGATGTCGTTTCATTCACAGGGCAGAGGTAAGGCCAACTGATGGAGTGACAAGAGCAGGGTGGCACATAGGATAACAGTGAAACAGAATGATAATGTATTTCCTAATGGCCTCCTTCACAGCTGTGTGCACTGACTTAATCTTTGCAAAGCACTCTATTGTTTATGAGGCCTCTGGGTACAATTTTATGCCTGACTGAAGAGGTTGCTAATAGCTGCCATATTTGTGTTTAAGGACCTGCAAAGGATTAAACGAAGTATTTTAAAGCAATGAGCCATAATAAACTAATAATATATTACAAACAATAAATGTTTTCTAACCAATAATTGACTACAAATCTGGTGGACTTTAAATGACAAAAAGTACTAATTATAAATGCAGTCATTCCATGGCTCCTTGAATGAGCATGGAATATCAGAGTAGGGTAGGAACCCTGGGGTGTGTTAGGTCACTGGGGATGGTGAGCTCTTCCCCTGGTATCGTTTAGTGAAATGGTGGGTTTTTGTTTACATCTTGAGAAGATGGAAGAGAAGGCTGAGGACTAGGCTACACACTTCCATAGAGGATATCCCAACTGTATGCCCCAGGCCCAAGGTTTCTATTGCTTGATTCATGCCACAGTCAGCCACACGCTGCTGGGATGATCTTCCAAACCAGGTGCAATTACGGGACCAAGAGATTTATTGAAGTTACAGATCCAAGGGAAGTACCATCATGGCAAGAGAGGCTGGCTCCCTTTCACAGATCCAAACACAGAGAGAGAAGCCATCACCAACACCATATACAAACAGCAGCAAACAAGTGGGGCGGGGGAGGAAAAGAAAGAGTTCGTTCCCCTTTATATAACCATAAGGTGAGGTTTTAGAACCTTTTCCCAGACTTGGTGACTTCCTGGGTCTCTGGAAGTTCCTTCCTGCACTGTCCTCCCAGGAAGGGATGTTTGTTTCTAGCTAATATGACTTCCTGAATCTTCTGAGTCTCCTTTCTGCCTTGAATTCTGAGGAAATCTGCTGCACAGTACTCAAGATTACTGTGGATTGCTGAAAGGTCAAGTTGACAACAAAACTTAACCATCACAGTTCAGTTTGGAGAATTGCTTTTGGAACCACCCAGAGGGTTTTGGAACTGCAGCTGGGACTTAAGAAAAGAAATTCATTTTTGTGTAAGTGTCAAAGAGAGCCAGCTTAGTTCATTGTGAGGATGAGAAAATCTGAGACCCAAAGCAATTGTGCCTGAAGTGACAAAGGTAGTGAGTGGTTGGCAAAGACCAAGAGCCCATGATGGATGGCAAAACCCAAGCTGCACAGCAGACCTCATATCTTCTCTTTCTGAGCCCCTTGTTGACTATAGAGAAGGGATTCTTTCCTTCCTATGTTTGGAAAAAAACAATTTTTCTGTACTTTCCATATTTTTAATCACATATCAGCTATTATCTCATAGGTCACATATATTCAATCTAAATTTTAAATAACATTTTTAACTTGATGAAAATTTAAATCACCCATAATTTTGCCATCAAGATAATCCAGGGTCAACTTTCTATTGTATTTCCGTCAAGAATTGTCTTTCATGAAGACATACTATTAGGGGTGTGTCTTTTATCTACTCAGTACCCTAACTTTCAATAAACATTTGAAGCCACTGAATGTACTATGATAAATATTATTTTGTAATTGAATAATATTCTATGATATACAGTGCCTACTGATTAATACTGAGGCTTTTTCCAATTTTTGCCTTAAAATGAAAAGTCAACCAATATGAAATCTAATCTGGTGTATCACATCTAGTAGACATTCATTTCTTTGATTACAAGCAAAGCAGTTTTCACATATATTTTTAATCTTTTTTGAATGAATTCCCAAAAGTAAAAGGTACTGAATGAAGTTACCTAAATGTCACAGACTCTAGATATATGTTCCCAAATTGCATTTTAAAAGGGAAAAATGATTTTTAATATTTAATGGACATTTAGAAATGCTGAGACCTGTGCTTTTTAAAAAGATAACTTAGTTTCTAATAGGTTTGTATTTATCTTCCTTATGTCATAAATTAAACGAGACACAGTTATCAAGACTCCTTACCGAGAAATTCACCATTTGTTGAAAAGTAATAGTATTATTACTAACATTTATTGAGGATTTGTCAAATACTGTGAACTCTTCCACAAACTTTATGTGTATTCCTGCTTTTAATCTCTCAATAAAGGCATGAGGTACTCTGGTAGCCTGACAACTAGCTCTGGGGAGATGACGACAGGCACTGAGGTCACTCGAAACTCATCCAAGCAGAAATCCAGAGGTTGCAGAAAGTACAGTGCTAAAGCAGACTTATAACATACCTGGCCAAAGCTCAAGGGACATTGAGAAAGAGAGGGTGGAACTATTGTAAAAGCCACAGAGTGAGGAGTATCCTGAGGCATTGTCTCCCCCCCCCTTCAGAGACTGACTGATGCACTGCCATTACCAATGTCCCCACTGAGGAGGGCCCTCAGTACAATGGGGGCAGGGACGAGGTGATAGATGATAACCTGAGTGGACTGTGGCCTAAAGTAAATAATTAATAACAAGCGAAGCAAGAACTCCCTGGGGGGTGTGGTGTTGAATGGGGAATATGAGGTAGATTCCAAGAATACGAAACATTCACCTAGTTGCCCAGTGTCAAACAAAGTCTTAGGATGGCATGGCTTTCTGTTTCACACTCAGCATCTTCAGGGATGACTCCAACAGCCATAAATATTTAATGATGATATGATGTGGTGTGTGTGGAATGACGTGATATTAACGATGATGTGGTGTGGTGTGTTTGGGATGAGATGATATTAATGACAATATCACATGGTGTGTGTGGGAAGACACTCAAACAGCCATAAATATTTAATGGTGATATGGTGTGGTATGTGAGATGGTGTGGTATTAATGATGATATGGTGTGGCTTGTGGGATGAGATGATATCAATGACAATATCATGTGGTGTGTGTGGGAAGACCTGGCATTAGCAATGATATACGGGCTGTGTGTGGGATGACACGGCACTAATGCGTGGTGTGTTGGGGATGACATGAGATTGGTATGATGTGCTGTGTGGGATAAAGTCATGTGAACAATCAAAGAACAAAGGTCTCTGTGTCTGAAGGTTCATAGAAAGAGGAATAGTCTCATAGGGAAAAAGGGCAATTTCCAGGAAGACAACATGGAAGAGTGCGGCAAGCAGAGAGGACTGCAAGTACCAAACATGGACCTTCAAAGCTCTCCTGAGGTGGGGCACGGGGTTCCCTCAACCCAGGATGTTCAACCACTGCAAGTCACACTGGTTACAGTAGTCAGGAGCTTGGACTCTGGCGTGGCAGAACCTTTGATCAAGTGTAGCTCATTCAGTCATTAGCAGCTTGGTGTTGAAGACGGATAAATGTGTGATGCTCAGTATGCACCTAGAATTAAGTAGATGATGATGTTTGGGAGGTGGAGGTCATGGTGGAGGGATAGATGCAGACTGTGGAGGTTGTGCTGGAGATGCTGACAGAAGGTATGATTTCTCAAACATCAAAAGCCCGAGAGATGAATGGGGCACGTGGATGGGCAATAGTGTGGCAAAGTGAAGCTGGAATATGGTCAGATGGCAGTCCTTTGCGCCATGGCAATTAATTGGACAGTTGTCCTAGAGACAGTGGCAGCAGAAGGCAGGCCGGAGTCTGAGTTGGGAAGTGATGCGATCCGATTCTGAATGGAAGATGTATTTTAGCCTAGGGATCTTTTAAATCACACTGTCTAGACACTTACCCGCTCTGGATATATGCAAGGTCCTGTTTGGCTTTGGAGGAATACAATCTGGAAGTTACGTGGAGCTGGTAAAGGGGAACGGTGAGAGCAACCTCAAGATGGCCTGAAGGTAGAGAGATAAGCATAGTAGACACAGTCCACCTATCTAGTAGCAACCAGAGTGTCACAATCAGACCTAGAGGTGGGAAAGAGAAGCCTCTCAACTGAGAGAGAGAGAGAGAGAGAGAGAGAGAGAGAATGCTCAGACCACTACAGTCCAAGAAAAAAACTGTAGGCTTGGCTTAGCAGCTTAGTGTATTTGAAGTAGCTCGGAGTGCATTTAGATGGGGGTTGTGGATTTCATAGTCAAGTGTATGGGGACCAAGGATCACCCCTGGGCCTCGAACTTGAGCATCTGGGTGGATGGAGAAGAGCTTTGTGACAAGGGGGTCACACAGGAAAGCATGCGTGGAAGGCTATAATGAGGCATTGAGTGTGTTAAAGGAATGGTAAGATTTTGTGTCATAAGCCAGGGTGTATTTCTGGATGGTGTTTTCATAGAGGGGATGAGAGAGATACAATGAGGAAGGTCTGGAAAGCTCTGAAATGGGGGAAAAGACAAGCTCTCTGTTAGCTATTATGTGCAGCAATAACCCTCGCTGTGTTTATTGCCCATTTAATAGAGTGTACATTACAACCCACAGTGATAATCAAGAGATGGGGATGCTCAATAAGATGCAGGGATACCATAGGTGGGAAATTTATTTTCCTGCAAGAGGTTCATATTTATGAAAATGGATTCAGTATTGAGTCTTGGTCCCTGTCTGTCTCTGTCGCTTTCTTATTCCCCCCAAAGTGAAAAGTTACAGCAATTGGAGGCAGTGGGCCCTTGTAAAATGAAGTTCACTACAGGAAGGGGGGGTGAGATAAGAAATGACTTGCCCATGGGATTGTAGATAGAGTAATTTACCCAAGGGGATGACACACAGGATATTGAAAACCATCTTCATCGCCATTTTTGTAGAAAGAGCACAGACCCTTCAGGCTAGCAGTCTAAGTCCTTCTTCATTAAAGATCCCCATTTTTGATGAGTTGATTTTTTAAAATCCTTTCTTATCTCACTTTGCTCACCTGTACAACAAAGATCCTAATAACATCTCAGAATTGTGGTGATTAAATGAGGAAACATTCCAGTGTGCATTCCAAGTGCAACGATGGTAAGTATGGTAAAGCCTAATCCCCTCCCTTTTCTCTGTTCTCTGTCCGCTTTATGGATTTAGACATGATGATGAGTCATCACTCACCTTAAGAATGAGTTTGAGGGTTGGAGAGATGAGGGCAGTTAAGGTGCTTGCCTAAAGGGCCCTAGGGACCAAGTTTGATTCCCCAGTATCCACATAGAGCCAGATGTCCAAAGTGGTATGTGCTGCTAGATTCCGTTTGCAGAGGCTGGAGGCCTTGGCATGCCCATTCTTTCTATTTTCCATCTCCCTGTGCTTGTAAATAAATAAATAAATAAGTAAGTAAGTAAATATATACATATCTCAAATGATGGAACTTGAGTGAGCCTCAGTGAGGGTGGAGAATCCTAAAATCAAACACTTGAGACCTTGGCTCAGATGGGTACAATGCCTGAGTATCTGTGTTAGCCAAGGATCAGGTCTGGATACCACTGATGGTCACAAGACACTGGTGGCCCCGGGCAGTTCTTCCCATGTGCTCTTGGGAGCTGGTTTTGTGGCAGGTGTCTCGACGACAGCAGCATCTGGTGGCTGCCTGCACAGTAACCCGGCTGCAGGCTTCATGGGGAGCACAGTGTAACATCTGTGTTTCTCCAGCAAAACAGCAGGGCTATTAAAATAGCTCCCAGGCACGATCCATCTCTGTTCTGGCTCCCTTGTTTGCACGGGCTGGAGAAGTGAGAATCTGGAGAGGCAGCCAGGAAGACTGGCAGAGGACTGACTGGAAGGGACTCTGGAGACTCGGGTCCATGTCTAGGCTCTTCCTAAACATGTTGGGTGACATTGGGCAAGACATTTAGACTCCTTCCTGACCTGGGAGCTGTCAGAGACATTCTGTGGCATTATGACAACAGGGGTGTGAAAACAGGATTGATTACAGAACAGCTTCCTCTGTTATGTGACACTGGAAACATTCTTTAATTTGTCCAAGACTCAGTCTGATCATCTGAGAGCAAGGATGATGATAGCTACCATAAAGACTGGTTATTAAAATTTCTGAGGCTCTAATTATAAAGTCTTAGTCCTGGTTTCTGCCATAGTAAGGGCTTAGCCAATGTCATGTGACTTTCTGCCTGATATCAGTGCTGGATCCCAGGGCCAGTGTTATGTAGTCTGAGCATAGATTGTAAAACCATGCGAACAGTGATTATCGTCAAGCATGTGTCTATTACTCCCACCCTCCACCCTAGCCACATTCATTCCTCACAGGTGCTCTTGCACAGGCGGATCCATCAGAAAACCATTCTTTAAGACTGAGCGCAGACGTTCCCCTTCGTGGGGCGGTGAGCCCTCTATCAGAACTGACGAGTCACGCAGTAAAATTGAATGCGAACTTCTCCAGTTTAGCAAAGGACAGAGAATACGGACTGAGGAGGAGAGCTTGGGTTGTCCTGTCCCCCGAAAGCCACCTGACCTCATGGCAGACACCCCATGACTTCTCTGTGTCATATGCTCCCTGGCTCTTTTCCACTTCACATGATAGCTTTCATCAAAATTTACAGCCACAAAAAGCATTGTAATCACGTGTAATCCATATAAAGTTATTTATGTATGTGCATATATGTAACTATATATATGCATATGTACAAGCAGTTTTATATGCATTTATTTCTTACATGGATTGAAATATTTGAGGATACAACCATGGCTGCTAACTTCCTATGTAGCTTTGTTTAAATAACCTAGTGCTTAGAACATAGGGCATTCTAATGAATGTTTGGTGAGTGAATACAATATGTACCTAATTCCACAATAATTATTCATTGAGTACGCAGTTTGTTTAAGAAGGCAGTTAACATAAAGCTTTCTCTTGCATTATTTAGTTGACATAAATTTTATTTCCACATGTGGTTAATTGATTCCTCTTGGTGGAATGGTTAAAGTTTAGGCAACAAAATTTTTATTTCCTTAAAGCTTCCTCTTGTATTTCAGGCCAGCATTCCTTGTCTCAGGGTGAAATGTGGACCAAGCTATATGAATTTACTGTCCTCTACAATGAACACACGACTTTGAGAGTGTTTATGATCGTATTTCAGGCGTTTAATGCTACCTTATATTTTCACATTTTTGCATTCTAATGCATTAGACCGCAAAAGATTCAGATTCATCTTCTTCTGTTTGGGATTTTAAATAGGTTAATAGCATGCAAATACAAGCCACAGTATTGCATTGTGTAACAAATATTGTACACAGACATTGCTATGCTATTTGGGCAAAATGTAATGAAATGTAATTTAATATGATACTTTTAAGCACATTGGACTGTTCCTGAGGGCTTTAGGGCCATGTTCCTAAACTGTGTTAAACCACAGCTAAAACAAGTCTGAACAAAATGCATTTCTTTCCTTGTTTTACTGGCCTCTCCTAGTTTGATGACTTTTTGTCATCCATGCCAAATGATGTTTTGATTTCCATGTGGTTAGGCTGGGCTCTGACTGAGGTTGAGGTTCTTGGGCTCCCCTCAGGAGAATATATTGCTGTTTCCACATTCAGCCTGCTCTTCAATTCACCAACTAGTCTATTTATTTATTAATTCACCAAACTCACTCACTCATTTCTTTATTGTACTCTATATGTCTTGCTGCATGCTCCTGGAATTCATCTTTCTTTTTCCCTACTCTTGTTGCTGAGTAGTCAGAAACTGTACAGTCCTGAGTGTCTGTTTCACCAGAGCCCAGATCCGTGCCTGGCTCTTAAAGGGAGCTGATTATACATGTACTGGAGAATGAGTGTGAGGTGAAGATTCCTTTTTTTCCTTATTTTAATTTATTTTTTGCAAGGAGAGAGAGATAGACAAGGAGAGAATGGGTGCACCAGGGCCTCTAGCCACTTTGAACGCATGCGCCATGTTGTGTATTTGGCTTTACATGGGTACTGGGGAATCAAACCCTGGTCCTTAGGCATTGCAAGCAAACACCTTAACCGCTGAGCCATCTCCCCAATCCAAGATTCCTTTATTATGAGAACAATGAGGCAAAATGAAGTCTATGAAGTACTAGATACCATGTAAGACATGCAGGACTCAATTTTCATGTAGTGCATCAATGAACCGATTTCCAAATCTGTAAGATGCTAACACACACACACACACACACACACACACACACACACACACACACACACACACAGAGAGAGAGAGAGAGAGAGAGAGAGAGAGAGAGAGAGAGAGAGAATTTTGTTCTCAGAATGAAATTATTCAGCCTCAGCACCCAGAAGAGCCCCTGATAAATAGTAGGTGTTTTATCTGTTCTTTTTCCCAGAGAAAGATAGGACTCGCCACTCATAATAGGGACTAGTAATGGCTAAGTAAACCAGGAAAGATTCACACCTTGTCACTTGGGAATATTCTGGGAAAGGACTATGAGCCCAGGAAATTTCTTGAGTGCCAGCTGCTCCCAATTAGGAGGTTCTTCCAGGGTTGTTCTGTTTCCCTTTCATCCGCGCCCCCACAGACTTCCTTCCATTCCACAATAACTTCTTATGGCCAGTGTTTTATGGGCTGCACCCCATCTGCACCCCATTCTCGCATACTTCTACTACAACAACATGTAGGCATTGTATCTATGCTCTTTAGAAATAAACAGATGTTTAATGCTCAGAGTAACCGAGGACTCAGGAGAGAGCAAATTGAAAGGCGGCCCTGCTCGACTCCCTCTGTTGCTTCTCTCTTGATCTTCCACAAATTGAATCCTCTCCATTGACTGCACATCTGCATTCCAGCAGGCAGGCGAGCTGCAGTCACTCAATGCCAGCGTGCCCTGGTCTCCATCGTGGATGATCAGGGCTGGCTGAGTTGATCCAGACGTGAGTGTCCTCTGTCAGCAAGGCAGGAATCCTCTGACTTCAACTCATTCAGCCGTGCTGAGCAGTTGTTCACCATTGTTAACAAAATCCTGGACCAGGATCTGCCCCACAAAGGGCCACCAGATGCCCCTAGGAGCCCCCTCTCCAAACACCCGGCTAGGTTCCATACATGTCTCATACCACAATCCTCATAACCAGAGTGACTTGTTGGCATGTGGCTGTCACTTTTCCCTGTCCATTTTTCAGCTGTGGTTTTAAACTTGGAGGGTAGATACAATTGCCTCGGAAAGCCTTGTTCCCTGTCTTTCCTTCACCTAGTTCACTTGCCTAATCCTCCAGATACCTGCTCAGGTAGCACCACTTAAGAAAGCCCTCCGCATCACCTCAGGTCATAGCTGAGTTGATATTTGGGCTTGAAGGTAGAGATGACTCCATTATTATGTATTTTTCCCATGGAAGGATTTATATGGGTCTATTGGAATGTATGTGTGATATGAGAAGCAGCCCATGTGTCTGTTGATCTTTGTTTTACCAGCACAAAACACAGACACTGACACACAGGGTGTCTTGATCTTTATTGAATGAATGATTAGAAAGATAAAAGAGATGTGTAATATTTGACTTATCAGAGGATTGTTTTCATGACTTATAAATGGAAAAAAAATGTTTTGGGGAGTCCCTGGAGCCGCCCACACTTTAAGGACTCCTAAGACTGAACATCTAAGCCTTCTTCACACTCATGGTTAAGGTGTTTTTCAGAGCCACAGTGAGGGTATACAGTGGAGCCTGGAGGAATCCAAGTTTAGACTTCCTAATTTCTCTCGCTCCCAGGAAAGTAACACAGGATGCACTGCACACCCAGGGGTGGTGGAAGTGATGTAATAGTTGTATGATATTTCTGGCCCAAGGGAGTTCATTGGAGATGCAGTGCCCATGGCATTTATGGGTGCTTGTTGCATACCCAACTCTCTACCCTGAAACTGCCAAATCCCCACTTCCGGGGAAGAAAGGAGGCATTCAGCACAAACCATGACATTTGCATAAATAATCTGGGTGTAATAGGTCCCTTGGGGACCATCTGAAGAGCCATATGCCCAGACATCACTCAAGGACAAATCCTGCAAGCAGGTCCTTCTGTGTGGCAGCCTCAGGCCTGTGTGGTAATTCTTTCCTGCATGGGGGACTAGAGACATCTCTCCTCACATGCCTGTCTACGTATAGCCATCAACTGCTGATGCTGTTTAGGGAATTAGGGAAAACGGTCACATATGGGGTCCAAATTGCTTCTGCTTAACTGCTAGCTCCAGTGCTTACTGTATTGTCTCAGGCATGTTCCAAGCCTGTGTGGGCTCTTTTCTCATAAGCGCAAGTGGGAACCTTGATAGTGAGCCAGGCCTCATTCGATAGTGTTTGATATGGAATATGTGCACATTAACTATCCACAGCGTGTGGTGGTTTGAATATAAAATGTCCCCCATAGACTCATGTGTTTGCATACTTGATCCCCAGTTGATGGCACTGTTGGAGGAGTTTGAGGAGCATTTAGGAGGTGGAGCCTGGCTGGAGGAAGTGAGTCACAGGGGTGGTCCTTGAGATGTCATAGTCCTGCCCTGCTTGTTGCACTTTGGCTTTTCGACTTCTTCCCTGATAATGTGATGACGCCATTGCTGACTGTTCCCCTCAAAACTGTAAGCTGAAGTAAGCCTTTCCTTCTAGAAGCTGCTTCGGGCCAGGTGGTTTGTCCCAGCGATAGGAAGTATCACCATTTTTTTTTCCCACCATAATTGAACAGGAGAGCCCTAATGGCGAGTGGTCCACCTTTGCCCAGTGCAAGTAAACGCCATGACTAACTACGTGACAAGTTAGGTGGTTTCTGGTCCAGTCTCTCTTAGTGGTTGGCAGAATAATCCCGAGCAAGTTAGTTGTTCTGTCTGGTCTCCATTTTTATATCATCACAATTAAAATAGCAGTCTCTGTGTGACCAGTTCTCAGAGCAGAGCAGGAGAGCATGTCATGGGGAGGTGTTTGGTGTGTGGAGTTAGATGATGGGACAGCACTGGTCTCTGCATCCCATCTCCTGGATTGCACAGGGAAACGGCCATTGCTGACTCTTTGCTCTCACATGTTGGTTGTTACGGTTGCCATTACTGCAGACAAGTGACAGAAGAATGTTATGCATTTATTCTGAGACAGATTACAGTATTACCAGACGAAGCAATTTGAACCTGTGGTTATTGTACTTAGAAGAAATTTTACTGAGGGTTAATGAATCTTCCTGACATAGAAAATTTTGGAAGGCAGAGGCTGCACAAAGAGGTGGCAAGGAGAGAATTGTCCCCACCACACTGCGAGTTCCCCAGGCCTAGACTGTTTTTAAAAAAAATCTGTGTCCCTGGCATCTAGCTCAGTGCCTGTCACCTGAAAAGAAACTTTCAGTAAATGTTAGTTAAATACCTGAATCCTATCCACTGAAAGGATGACTTTCAGAAAACTGACATACTGGATGCCACCTGCCATGGTTGACTATTCCCAAAAACTCAAATTGACATTTAATTCCTGATGCAAGGAGTTAGCAGGTTGAGTAAAAATAATCCAATTGTAGAATTGGGAGGGAATTGAGGCTAAATGAGGACATAAAAGGGCTCTATTCAAATGGGACTGTGATATACACACATATATATATACACACATATATATATACATATGTATATATGTATAATACATACACACATAAATATACATATGTATATATCTATAATACATACACTATATATATATATATATATATATATATATATATATATATATATATAAAACATCCTGGACTAATATGGCATTCGGAAGACAGTCTCCATCAGCAAGAAGGATCTCATCTTATGCAGACATTGAACTTTAGCTTCACAACCATGAGCCAAATAAACCTTTATTGGTCTTTTATGTTCAGTTATAGCAACAGAGAGTGGATTAAGATACCTACTGTCTACTATGCATAACCTGGACCATCTGTATGGTTACCAGCAGGTTGCGAGGTAGACATTTTTTTTTGTCTTCTATGAATGGGAAAGTTGAGGCCCCAAGGAAAGAAGGAGCAGAACACTGGCTCAGGCCTGTGAGAAGCCAAAGCCATCAGATACCACTAACCCTAAGATTGTCTTCTTGTTTGCTTCTTTCATGTTTCTTAAGTGGGCTTCTTACCTGTTCAATAAAACTGCTAGTCAATAATCACACAGTTTCATAATTCACCTTTACATTTTCCATAATGAATCTTGGCAACACAGACACTATAAGTGGCCTTCCTGTCTATCATTTCAGGCTGTCGCCCCAACAAGGTTATTATATGAGCAGAGGGGAGGGGTGGAGGCTCGGGAAAATGAAACATTTATTAAATTATCCAAAAGAGTGCTCTGCTAGGCTTGTCTAGTGTGTGCTTTCAGTGTGATAGATTAACTGAAATAAAATTATTGAATTGAGAAGCCATTCATTAAAAGGGAATTTCAGAGAACCAGAATACTTCTCATAATATCAGTGCCACAGTTGCCCAGTAAATGAAAGTTACGTGTTCTCTGGTGATATTGAAACTGCTTGGTTGTCAGCTGATCCTCCAGCCTTCCTTCCAACAGTGCAAAAGCTTATAATTTACAACTTCTGGCATAATTGGAAAGTTAACTAGTTTTCTTCAGATTTCATCTGCTTTATTTTAATGACAATTTTCTTAGCCCTTCTCTTTTTTTTATTTCTGATTGTCACTTCCCTCGAGAGTGTAGTACATTTTTCTCTTTACCCTTG
>PVHP010008462.1:0-53218 GCA_004024765.1 Zapus hudsonius | reverse complement strand
GAGGGAGGAGGGAGCAAGAGGGGAGGGCAGGGAGAGGGAGGAGGGAGCAAGAGGGGAGGGCAGGGCTACTTCTCGCCACAATAGACACATAACACTCCTAATGCCTTGTCATTATTTAAGAATTCTGTTGAGAAAAATTTAGACCAATTCTAATGCTGGTCTAGCATTGAACAAAGATTCAGCCCCTGTCGTCCGTGCTCCTGCCCTCGGCAAACTCCTGCCTCTGGTCCCATGTCTTCTGCGATGTGGCCAGAGTGTTACCTCTTCCCTTATCTGTGCATATTCAGAGGAGTACTGCCTCTGTTATAATTTAATATTGAAGCAAAATAAAACAGCCGCCCTTCAAATAGCATACCAATGTGCTAGGTACAACTAGCTGTTCTTTGTAGAGACAGAAATGGAGATCAGTGCACCACCTGTCAAATGAGACACACAAGGCACATGGCCTCGACTCCTCCTTCAGCCTCACTTTCTTGGTTTACAAAATCAAGTCCATAGTGCAAGGACTAAAGTAATTATCAACATCTATTCAAAATGATGCCAGGTTCCCTATAATCTAGCACGTAAAGCTAGCACATGACAGCTGCGTAGAGTTCTGATTCTTGGTCTGGATATTGGCTGTCCTCAGTTTCTGGAAACCTTCTGGGTACCCACTAATAAGAAACTGGTATTCTTAAAAACAGCAGAACTTATGAAGTGTTTAGCCAGAGTTGCAATGAGCATTTCAATGCTTCACACTAAGGTGGATCAGGACCAGAAAGCCGCCCTGCACTCTCTCAGATTCCAGACGCTTGCACGTCCCCCCAAGGAGCCTCCAAGACAGGCAAAGGTCAGGACTGTACTAAGCCTGTGAGTGTCATCTTCTCCTCTGAACCAACCTCATGTAGAAGGAAGTATTAGCCACTGCTTATTCCTGAAGGTCCCAGAAACGCCCTCACTGGCTTTCCAAATCCAAGGGCATATTTACTGCTCCATTTACAACAGCAACACCAGAGGAGTAGATATTGCGGTGCATATAGACACCATGGAATTTCACTCAGCTGTGAAAAAAATGAGACGTCCTTGGATGGAAAAAATCTTCTGGTTGCACAGAACATAAGCCAAGTGTCTTTCTAAGAAAGCGGGGGTGTTGAGTCAGAAAGATATTTGAAAATGCTGACTATCTAGGGTTTTGATGCCAAGAGATAGAAACAGTGGGACGAGCAAGGGGCATCTCCTCCTCCTGCATTCCAGCAGGTGCCAGGCAGAGGTCACATCTAGATAGAGCTCCATCTTTGGCTTCTGACCTCAGAACTGCAGGGAGACAGGCTGCGCAGCTTTCATCCAATGCAATCCTGGGACTTTGTTGCCACAGAAACCCCCACACCAACCAAAGGTATCAAGGACAGCAGCTCCTATTTTGGAGCCCTTCTTGGAGGCTTCTTTGGGGGAAATACAGCTTCTGTCCTTGCTAGCTTCCACAACACCACAGCTGGGGAACAAGCGAGCCACATGCTTGGGCTGGCCAGGGAAAAAGAAAGGCCAGGGTTTCTTCAAAGTGGCCCTTGCTTGCTTACAGGACAGCGAGTTTTATGTAAATAAACTAGGTCAGAACTTGTTTGCCTCCCAGAAAACTCTAGGGAAGGGATGTCAGACTGCAGATGGCTGGAGGGCACTTGAGAGAGGAGGACAGGGCTGAATAATCACACTGGGCAAGAGAAAGAGGAGGGAAGAGTCCAAATCCTGGCAACGAGAGCAGGACGCGCACACACACACACACACACACACACACACACACACACACACCCCTATAGGCACAGCCCTCCTCTTCCCACATCCACCAGTTCTCGCTGCTCTGAGTTCCACTTTTAGGATTCTCTGCTGACTGATGCTGACGCATAACCTTCAGAAAGCTAATTCAAATTAAACCTCATATCCCAATTTTCTTGATTGGCTTAAATAGCAGTTAATTGATCAGAGGTTTCTAGAGATTAAAGAAAACTACCCATTTGTCACAAGAAAAAGGCTCTGTGATTAGCCTGATGACAGGGCACTTTCTAAATGTAAGGCATGACTCAAGTCCCTGACGGTCTTCCTGTCAGGCGCCAAACCCAGCCTCTTGCCTCAGCAGACCTTGCTAAATCCTGACTCTGCTGACAGACCTAAGTGTAACACAGGTTGAACAAAGAGGTGTCCCTGTGTGTCATTTAAAATAGAAGGTCTCTGTTTTCATGACTCATTATTTCACCACAGAGATTTGGCCCAAGGAAAATGTGTTCCTTCCTTCTTGGCTCAATTCTCTGCTTTTTCTTCCTCCTTTGCTTTGTTACATCCTCCCAGGATTCATCGGATTTTTGAGACACTATAAAATGCATTACCTATCTTCCATCATGAAATATTCTACACAAAAAGTCGTCGGGATCCCTGGCACTGGAAGGCTCTGGCAAGACAAGAAGAGGGGAGGAGAGACAAGCAAGGTAGGGTAAGCAAGAATGTCACAGCCAAGCCTACGGCAAAAATAGTTTCCCAATAGTTTCAGGTTGAATAATCCACAGTTCCCTGTTAACTCCATGTGGAGAGGAAGCACAGAGCAGAGCCTGAAGATCCTGTTTTGTGGGCTGTATCTTCACTAATTTTACCAAATTCTTCTTTTAAGAAGCCCATGTGTAAGGATGATTATCCGTTTTACACTTGTGAGAACAGTGGCTTGAGGAGCTCAGTCACCCAGAGTCAACGTGTTAATGAGAAACAGATTTTGAAGGTATTTCCATGTGATACTGCAGTCTGACTCTACAACATGAATTTGCCTCACAGTGAGCATGAGACAGAAATTTCTGGAAGTTCTGAAAAAAAAAAAAAGGTAATTACCCAGAGCAGGAAGCAAAGGATGGAGTTAAGCCATTCTTACATAAGAGTACTGGTGGTTCTCAGAATGATGCCATAGCAAAGGCATCAGCTTGCCTCCCTTCAAGGGTGAGAGTAAGCTGAGGTGCACAGGTGTTGGTGAAGGGTGAGGTGCACAGGGTTCAGAGCATTCACAGAGCACCACGCCCTCAACCTACCTTCCCCCTTCCTTTAGTTCTATATCACAGTTCCAGTATTGCAAATCCATCACAATTTATTCCAGTTACATTGGCGAGAAAATGCAATCATTGGAAGAGCTAGGTGCTGCAGCCCTCCTGCTATAAGGTGGTCCCTGTATCCTCACACCACGTGTGGCTGCAGGCCACTGAGAGTCCAGCCAGCTCAACATCCTGCTCTCACTTCCAGCTCAGGGCTTTTGTTTGCTTCTGTTTTTTCACAAGAGCTCTCTACATCCAGTCCATCTGCTCATTCGAACATGTAGCCGGATCTGAATTCTGTCTCAGTCACTTGTGCCAAGACTAGCATTTTCCAGAAAACTAGACTTCTCTTTCAGTAGTTTTGTGCTAAGCCCTGCCTCCAGTCTTTCACCTGTCAGTCAATGACAGGTACCAATTTCATATGTCTCTTTCTGTTTCCTTACGAATATTGCTCTAATTTGTTTGAAGCCCTAGCAGGTTTATAAGAAAAATAAAACCCATTTTTCTTACTTTTGCTGCTACAGGTAAACATTTGATGCTGTTCTGCCAATGAGGCCAAGCTATGGTCTCCGACTCTGGGAAAGCATTCTTTCCTTCCTAAGGACAGGAAAGTCCTTTCTTCCTTTTTCTTTCTGATTGGAGCACAGAACCAACGCCAGAGCATGTAACAGAGCATGTAACTTCATAATCCAAGTGATGGAAATTAAGATGCCAGAGATCAGAGGGCAGAAAGCAATAAGAATCTGTACCCTTCATGAAAGCCTTGAACTGCTTAGGAAATTCAGGTGTAATTTCTCTTTGGAGTTGAAAGCTAGAAACCGGTAATAGATAAAACATAAGTCTATCATCCTGGGACCTCAGCATTAACCTGAAAGAAAATTGCATATTCTTACTAATTAACTTTCTGTCACACCCATCATTTAAATGGCAGGTAGTACAATTTTAAATTGTCAGGCATATTACTAAGTTAGCTAAAGTGATTTGGTTTGTCATAGCCATAGTCTTATCTGTTCATTGCAATGAACCACGTTTTCCAGATTCATCTTCTTATGCTTCTAAGTGAGTACGGACCACAGGAAGGTCCTTGGAAGGTTTTAGAATGCTCGTGTTCTTATTATGATCTGACTGCCTATGCTGAGCTGCCATGAAGGAGCAGTGTAACTGGGTTTGGGGTTCAGAAAAAGTCCTTAAACTCCAAACTCTGAGTTAGTATCTGTTTTCAACAAAGACTAGAATAAACACATTAAGAAGGGTAGTTTTTGAGCCAGCATGTTTATTCAGGGAAGTCACGGGCCCCTGACCGGAGGAAAGTGAAATGGATGCTCCCATGTGGTCTAAGAACCCACGAGGGCGTTGAGCATGGGCCTGAGGGAAAAAAAAAACATGAAAATGGATTTTAAAAAATAGCTAAGGCTTAAAATATGAAAAAGTCATAAAAATAGTTTTAAGAAAATAGTGAGCCTGCCAGAGTCTTGCAGGTGTTGAGACCCCTGAGATATAGGCGATCATAGGTGCTTTATAGTATTTAAAAATATGTCTTTATAATTTAACAATGAAAATTTTAAATTTGATCATATACCTCTGGGATACGTTTCATTTTTTTAAAAAATTTATTTGGTGGGGGGGCGGGTAGGTGCACATGCAGGTCAGAGGGCAACTTCAAGATGTCTGTTCTCCGCCTTCCCTGAGACAGCTACAAAGGAACATCAGACTAGCTGGCCAGATCCTGGCATCCACTGCATGGGTGTAACGGGATCACGAAGCAAGTGCCACTGTGCATCTGACGACTTTCCATGGGTCTAGGGAATTGAATGTGGGCCAACAGAACTGCTAAGACTCTCTGGGCTGCTTCCAAAAGATCAGACAAATATCTTGAGCTTAGGGTGAGTATATATTGTACATGGCCCAACGAACGTCCTCTCATATATGCCTCTTGAACACTTCATGGTAGCAGCCAATGTGATGGTAAATTCTGACTCCTATTGACGGATAGATGGACAGGTTAAAAGTGCAGAGCTCCTGAAATCTAGCCCCAATGATATGTGGGGAACTGAACATTGTACTTGAGTTCTGAGATGCAGAATGGAGCAGGGTTGTTACAAGTATTCTTTAAAATCACACATTTTGCATTGATCAGGTTGTTAATCCTATTTCTTTGATCGGCTTTCAGTCTGGTTCCTTGAAAAGCATGCATGCAGCACGTAGAAAGAAGGGAAAGCCTGCAGGCACACATGGAGAGCAGGTTGGTTACAGAGACAGTGTTGTGGGCACGTCTTTCATTTCGGATACAGAGGATGACCTTGGGCAAAGCCCTAAAATTATCTGGCCTTTCTACTCCTCCTCTTGTGTTATGAGCCAGGTGAAGGGAAGGAAGAGAAGACTATCCCAAGTTCATGGAGGAGAAAAAATACCTCAGAAAAAGAAATTACCATGAACACTCAAAATGCAATTTATGGTTAAGTCTGAAAAAGCTGGGAAAGTTTCCTTTGATTCTTATACTCAAAGGCCAGGCGAAGTCTCCTTTGATATTATACTCAAAGGAACAAACTGAAAGATACAAACCAACGCCAAATTTTTCCCCTTTCTAGATTGAGGTTTTAGGTAAAATGTAATTGACATGTGTTTTCACTCAGTCTGTACAATGACCCAATTACAAAATAAGAACCTTCTTTACTAAAGGTCTGATCATGCTTTTAGAACTGAGTTTCACTAACTCAGTTGTGTTTCATCTCCTCGTGTCATTTTCTAGGTTTGCATCCGAGGGAGAAACATCACCGACAGGTCGGGAGGGCCAGTCCAAGATAAAGGCTGAGAGCCTGGCTCAGGGCAGATGAACAGCCCTTGCCAGGGATCTGGACGGACAGGCAGAGTCTTGGGCCTCGTTCTAGACCTGCTATATCAGAAAGTACAGTTTAACATGATTTGGGGGGTGATTTCAGCACTGACTGGAAGTACAGGCAACTAGCTTAAGTTCAATTTGAGGTTCTCCCACTTATTTTTATATGACTTTGGAAATGCTGTTAACTTTATAAACCTTAGTTTACTTGTCTGAAAAACTGATATAAGGGGATGGGTTAGGTGGGGGGCAAAAGAAAGTATTGGGAGGGATTTACAGTCAAATTATATTATTTTCATGTGTGAAATTTGTCATTTAAAAGAAAAACAGATACAACAATATCGTCCCTTAGTTTATTCTGAGGAAAAAGGAAAGACCCTGCATTGGACAGTTACTAGCATAGAGAGATCTAATCAATGCTAATGGATTAGCTGCCATTATGAACACGTAGCCACTGCCTCATAAGATGCTCATATATTCCAACGTGTAGATAAATATGTACATCAGTTTGCTATGCAGACTACAAGTCACGAATTCTCTCGTCAGAAATCCCTGGCTTCCCACGTAGAAGAACTTCCTGTCTCCTCTTAGCAGCAGAACAAGAGCAGATTAGAATAACAGCATTGTTTATCTTGCATAGCGTGTTGGGTAGAAACACGAAGGAACAGAAACAGGGTATTTTCAATTACTTCTTACTATAAAGAGCATTCCACTTTGATTTTCTTCCCATGTCCGCTAGAAAGCCTTTGATTCTGGTCAAGAACTGTAAGCTTACAGGTCTCCAGACTAAGTAGATCTCAAGTCAGAGCAAGGTCTAGAAGTTTACAGGAATGCTAAGCCAAAGAAAATCAGGCCAAAATCAAGAAATCAGGACCTGCAAAATTTAACAGGGTGGGCTTCGATCAGGGACAAGAAGCAGTGTGCCAAACAAGGTACCAATTACACAAGCAAGACACAAGGACCTCCCAAAGTCACGGGGATGGGCGCTTTGGAAGAGAACGTCTCTGACATTGTTTACCTACGTTACCTTTTCTCTTGGACTTTTATGCTCTTTCTCCCCCCTTGACTGGTTCTCGAAATCACAAGGTTCCTACGTTCCACCTCCCAAGTTCTTATTCTCTCTCCCAACAACTCTTTTCTTAGGTGATTTATGTGATTTTTTTAATGCCACCAATACCAGAAGGCTGCAAAATTTGCCTTTCTAGTCTAAGGTCTTCCCTGGAACCAAAATGTAATCCTAGAGCCCCAAACCCCAGCTGAGCAACACTTCCAGCCACCTTAACAAATAGGCCACTTTCCTCTTTGGCATAGGGCCTGTCAAGTCCTTATGCTTTCCTAAAAACTTGTTTCTGGTTGCAGGTTTACTTCTGTTTCTTTCTCCAGGATACAGGCTCTTTGGGGCAAATGTGTTCTTTTATTTTACTTACTTTACACCTAGAACACTGTCTTGTGTATAATGGTTCAGTCATTCAGCCAACAGCAAGGAAAATATTCCGAGACTGACAGTAATGCCTGAAGCTACAGACAGAGCCAGGCCCTGTGCAAGCCATGTTCACACAGACACCTTCCCAAGCTGTGTCTGTCATGTCCCCTGACGATGTCTCTCCCTCGACTGTCTTAGCCTCCTCGCAAGCCTCATCTGAGTCTCGTCCAGTCCCTTCTGCAATGACCATCTTTTCATGCTTTTGGTCTTGGCCTGTAGATTTTGTCTTGTTGATATCTTTTAGCACACACAGCTTACTATATTTATCTGCTTAGATCTGAAAGCAGCTGGCCGGGGTGGCTTGTTTCAGATGTGATTCTTGATGGGAATGAGGAAGCAGCTTGCTTTCTTGCACAGGAGCTCAGCGTTGTTATGAATAGTGTGAAATCTGTAAGCTTGCCTGAGTTGTTCATTCCTTTAACACATTACATTAAAAAAAAGCTGTTTGCACAAAAAGAAGTTGTGTCCAAAAATAGAGTGGAAGAAACATCCTTATGTATTCATCAAAAGGAAAAAACTGTATTTCATCTTGTTGGGTGTTTAAGAATTATCTGTGTTCAGTGACACTGGTAAGGCCAGAAAATTAGTATGAAAATTGCTCTTAAAAGAAAGTCAGTGAACTGGAAAGGATAAAATCAAATGTTTTCATTCTGTTTTTCAGACTCAGTGAACATAAACAACCAGCTGATACAGTCTGTAACATATGAGTCTGGGGATTGAGTATAAACTTCATGAAGGCTGTATGTCACCTGTCTTTTACTCCACTGTTACATACCAGAGCTTGGCTATAGGAAGTTTAATAGCTCTGTTGATTCAATGAAGGAAACCCTCTGTAAATGGTATTTTGATATCAGGGTGAAACCATTTCATTCACAGTATCTACTACGTACTAAATACTATACCAATGACTTGTAATTTTTAAAAAAAGCAATGGTACAGAGCCTACTTAAGAGGCACATTTTTGAGCTTGTACTAGAAGAGATCCACCTAAGTGTGACCATGGAAAAGTCTCAGACTTGTCCTATGAACAGGATTGCATGTGTAAACATTGCAGCGACTGCTGTTCTTGGCTTGAGCTACGAGGCTTTCCCTCTACTGGCTAGTTCCCATTTGGAATATAATGTTGTTGTCACAACAAGTATACGAAGCATGTACCTATCCGGGGTCAGGAAATCTGGAATTCAATTCAAGTCTTCTTGTCTCCTAAGCCCTTGTTTCTGGACTCTGTCTCACGTAGGATGCTTGAGCTTGTCCTGCACTAGGTGGTCACCACGTTCTCAGGGATCCTTGTCCTTAAGATCATTCCCCATTTCAGCCTCCCCCCCCCAGTCAAGAGAGCAAGGAATCACATGGCAGTGGGAGTTCTCTTTTCTTAAAGGAATGTGAGTTGCATCCATTCCTATGAAAAGTCAAATTATCTTCAAATAAAAGTCCAATTCATGTTCCAAACTACTAAGAATGAAGGCGCAGGGGTGGCCGTGTATCAAAGACAATGAATACAAGCCATCAGCTCAAACAAGCTGCGCTGCCCCGGCCACAGAATCAGCTAGGGAGGTGCGCACTGAACAAATCCGTTACTTTTTTATTCATCTGTACTTCTGTGTGTGTGCATGCTCACATGCCAAAAATGCTGACTGCTACAAATGAATGCCAGACAAATGTGCAACTCTTTGTGTCTGGATTTACCCGTGTACTAGGCAAATAACCTGGGGCAGCAGCCTGTGTGTGCAAGTGCCTTTAAACACCGAGCCATTTCCCTAACCTTAAACAAAAGAAATCCTGTCAAAGCATTTGCTGTCAGAGCAACTGAGGACCTTTATGCACCACCCATATTCTTGAATAACCTTATCCCTGAACCATCTTGTTCTCATATCCTTGAAATGTGAGTCTTAAGACCTACCTGATAGAGTGCGGCAAGGTTATCATTCAGAGAATTGATGAAGTCAACCCTCAGCTCCAAAAGCATGGGACTGTTCCTCCTTCGATTCTAGCACCACAAAGATCCTTGTGTCAGTGCACGCTTTCATTTAGCAAGAACTTGGGAAAATGCTTACTGCATTTCGGGCACTTTTCTAGATCTGAGCACACAGGGCACAGCAAAACAAAGAGAACCTTAGCTATCATGTTGTTTATGTTGTAGGGACAGAAGTCAAGCAAAAGACATGCTTAATATGGAATCCAACAATAAGGAGCATGAAGACAAATTAAACAAGCTGAGAGGGGAACGGAGGGGGGGTTGTTATTTTTTAAAAGGGTGATTGGAGACACTTCCCTTCAAGATTCAAGCAGAAGTGAAAAGCTGGAGAAGGCACAAGCTGAGATCCAGGCAGGGAGAAGAGGTGCGCAGGGACAGGTTGATCCAGGGTAACTGGAAGACCTGCGCAGGTAGAGGCCGGGAAGAAAGAAAGTGGGCGTCCTAGCCAGCCTCCCCACACCAAGCACACTTCATGGGACCTGGTCAGCCTCTTCAAACCAGGCACAGTTCATGGGAGGAACGACTCACTGAAGCTACGCATCCAGGAGAAGTTCCAGAACAGTGAGAGAGGCTGGTCCCCTTCACAGGCCCAGGCAGACAGAGAAACCCATCACCAACACCACACAGACAAGCAAAACAGGCAGGGGGAGGGCGAAGAGAGAATTTCTTCCAATTTATATAACCTTAGGGTGGGGCCTTGCAACCCTTCCCCAGACTTAATGGCTTCCTGAGTCCCTGGAATTTCCTTCCTGCTCTGCCCTGCCAGGAAGGGATGTCTGTTTCTAGCTCCCCTGGGTTCCCTTACATCCTGCCCCCTCCTGAGAGGCTGCCTTCCTATAAACATCCTCAGAGACCCACCCAGGATAATTAAAAAGATCAAGCTGACAAAAAAACCTAACCATCACAGTTGGATTCACCTAAAGTAAGGGAGCAAGGCTGCCAGCCATGGCAGGGAATGTGAGGTTCGTTTTCTTCCCAGAGCAATGAAAACTGTTGGAGTGCCGTTCACAAGGAACATGAATTCTTTGTGAAGAATTCACAAGGTCTGGGGAGACGGCTCCGTGGGTAAAAGCGATTGTTGTGTGAGGAGGGTGACCTGATTTCAGATCTCCAGAACCCACAAGAAGCCAGACGCAGTGGCAAGCCTCTGAAGCCCCAGACCTCCTATGGCAAGATAGGAGGTGGAGCCAAGAGAATCCCAGCAGCTCATTGGCCAGTTAGCTGGACATGTGCATCAGTAAATAAGAGACCCTGCCTTAAACAAGATGTTCAGTCAGCAGGAGGACCCTAGGATGCCCTCTGACATCCACATCCACATCTACTTCCACACACACACACACACACACATACACATGTACACATGCACATACATACACACATACACACTCACACATACAAACACATACACACACATACACACATTTTTCTTCAGTGTTATGTAAAAAAGAACGCTAAGTCAGAACTAGAAACTGAGTGGGTAACAGGTAAGGGGACACCGTGAACATGCAGCCAAAATCCATACCCGAAGCTGATTCTAGCGAAGTAGGAAGTGTGGTGAGAGACTCCAGAGCTCAGAGTTCGCTTGCAAACACCTTTCTCCAGGGCAGATGCAGGGCTCCTGGTGGCAGACTGTCTGCGACATAGAGAGCTACCATGATCAGTTCCCATGAAGAGTTCTCCCTATGGAAACTTCCTTGTAGGGGTGTCGAGGGAGAGGAAGTCAGCAGCCTATTGATTGCATTGGACTAGGTCCTCATAAATGTGCTTTCACTTAGGTCTCATAAAAGCCCTTTTGTTAGATATTATAATTGACATGTCACAAGTGAGAAGCCTTAATGAAGAAAATTAAGTGCTTGCCCATGGTCATAGGCAGGAAGCAATGGCTCTAAGACACAGAACCAACTTCCTTTTGCACAGCTTCTCCTGGCTTAAGAACCGGAACACGTCTGCTCTGCCCCCCTGGTTCGGTGAGGGTTAATTAATGTCTGTGATTGCCACCCCCCATCTCACAGGCTTTGGAGTTCACCCAGCTCTTTCACACTCATTACCATGTGAGCTGGTTCACGCCCTCCTTGCCTTTTATTTTCACAAGCATGGCAGGTACAGGATGTGAGAAATACCCTGAACAAGGAAACATTTAGCCTCAGCTCACTATTATCGGCAGCATCTGTGAAGAATGACTTCATACAACCCTGAACGGCCCGACAAGATGACTAATTTGTGGCTAAAGGTAGATGGAAATTTACTTCATAAAAAATTACATGGAGGTAACTCAATTAACTTTGAAAGAAAAACAGAGTAAGAAAGAAAGCCAGCAAACACACACACACACACACACACATAATGATTTTCTCCTCCACACAGAGGTGAAAGATCAGAATTACAAGCTCAAGAGAGGTTAGGAACATGTTTCCTAACTTTTGCAGAGAAATGTGACCAGAAAGCTGTGGGGTTCCAGGGAGCCAGGAAAGCTCTAGATGCAAGGGGGTCTTCAGCAGTCCAGTGCAGTCTCTTCAGGTGGCTGGTGAGAAAGCCAGGCATTCAGGAAGTGTTTCATTTGGAGCCACGAAAGCAGAGTCTTGGAGGCCAGGGATTCAGGGTCTGATATCCTGCTGGCCTCAGCCTGTTGTGGGTAAGATGGGAGAAATCACCTAACTTCTTGGGGACTCAGGTTCTTTACATAAAGAGTATGGGTGACAATGCCAGCTTTGTTTTTCTAAGGGCTAAACTCCCGCAACCTGTAAATGACCTAGATTGTTGCCTGGAATGGAGTAGATCATCCTCAGGGATCCCATGAAATCCCTATGAAGCCTTAAAAGCTCCACCACCCCCCCAGGAAGATCAAAACATTGACACTGACCTCACAGGCAAAGAAGAAAGCTACATGATTATTTTACTTCTATTCCAGAATTCTATTCTAACTTGTCCTAAAATAAAAGTGTGAATTTCTCCCCTTCTCTCAGAGTTTGCCTCTGCTTCCCTCAAATGCAATTTAGTCCATGGCTTTGCGTGAGGCCTGATGCCTGTGTGAGGCAGGTCGAGATCTGAAAACCCACTGAAGACAAGCCACCGAGTGAACTCACACTTGTGCGAGTGGAAATCTCACCGGTTGTGGAGTCTGTGAAGTTAGGATTCCCTTCACCGGACGGAGGAGCTGAGCTCTAAGACTGGGTGAAAGCCAGGTCCAGCCCTTCCCAACACGACTCCCGGGTTCTTCAAATTAAGTGTGTAACTCATTATGGACAATGAAATAAAATTAAAGAAAACTGTAAGCTTGGAAATAAACCCTTTCCTTCCATGGGAAAAAATAATCAAGTGTGTACTGTACCCTCATGTCCTCTGCAGCCTCCCAGGCTCTGGCCCTGCTCGCTCCCCTGGTCTTTTGATGCACCCGGCTTTTTTCCATCTCAGAGCATTTGCCCGTGTCTGCTGATTGATACCCCCAAACGAGGGGAAAATTTATTTATGACCATCCAAAGAATTAGGTTCGTTACGATGTTTTCAACGAATTCTTGCTTATTTTCCCCCCTCCCTTCCCCGCCCTGCTTTGCGCCCTCCCTCACCCCCCCCCAACTTAGCTTCCTTTTGGCTTCCATACTAGGTGCTTGGTTTTGCCCTTCCCCACTTCTGTCACCTCTGGCTCCTCTCCCGTCTTTCCTGTCTCCAGGTATAGCTCATACTCGGTCCCGCATCCCCTTGCTTACACACATATAAGCATTAAAACTTAGAGTCCACAAATGAGCACGGACACACACACACACACACACACACACACACACACACACACACACACCCCTGCCAGTTAAGAAATGAACCAATGAAACGAACAGTCAGTTCACAAAAGAGAAACCCCAAATGGCCACCTTCTCCGAAACACTTGCCTAAGATCTCCAGCACGTGGCTCTTTACTGACTTGCTCCTCGTGATCCCTTCACTGCGATGGAAGCTGAGAGGGGGCTGCGTTGGCCTGTTTCCAGGGCTGCTGTAGCCAAAGTTCACAGACTGGAGGCCTGAAACAGTCGGGATTCCAGAAAGGTCTGAAATCTGCCGTCTGAGATTCAGTAGGTTGGCTGCTTCTGTGGGTCCTGAGGTGGTTTGCCCCAAGCCTTTCTCCCAGGGTCTGGTAATTCTTGGCCGACCTTGATGTTCCCACCTCCCATCTCCAGCCCCATCTGAAATAGGACCTCTTCCTGTGTGTCTGCCTAAGATCTCTCCTTCATAAAGACACCAGGGGCTTCTTTAGAATCTATCGCAATTTGAAAGGCAATCTTCTGAGCCATTTTTTCGGATTTTGAAAATGAATTTATGTGCGAACACACACCCCCATACGTGCACATACGTGCGTGCTCACACAATTCACTCGTGTTCACTGCAAACGAACACCATACATTTTTGATAGGGAATCGGAGCAAGCAGCTTTTCGACAGGTATTCATCAAGGAGCGAGACCCAAGGAGGTGCCACTTGGTCTACCCTGGCATGACTAGAACCTGTGTCTGGTCTTGTCTCATCCAAGATGGCTGTAAGCAATAATTCCTTATCAACAGATTCCTGCTTCTTCAACTTGTCCTGGGCTTAGCACCTCTGCGGGCTGGCCCCTCCTGAGTCGGCCTCTTGAACCCGACAACCAGGCAGGTCTGTCCCCTGCACCCCTGAGTGTGATGATTAGGCTCATCCTAAGTGGACGTCTGACAGATGCGAATGAACCTAAGGCATGCATGGCTCTGCTGGCCCCTGCTCCTTGGCCCCTTTCCTAAGCTCTCCCGTACCCAGATGGGAAGGGGGAGTGCCTTCCTGCTTTGCTACAGGTGTGATCTCTCTTTAAAGTTCTGAGCCCCTTACTAGATTCCATTGTTCTCTATGCAAGGGGGAGCTGGTGGCTTGGGCTTCTCTGCTTTGCTTTCCATGGGTGTGAGCCCCTTCTCCAGAGCTTTCTTCCCTGGAATCCCTCTTTGTGAAAAGACATTTCTCTATTTCCTTTCCCCTTTCTAGCTAAGCTTCGAGAGACTTTTTTTTTGGCTTGAATTTCCCAGCTAGTCTCCCCTCTGGATCCCATCTCCTCCTAAAATAAATCTCATAATTTATACTTTATCCTTCCCTGAATCTGCATTTAAAATTCACTGATAACATGGACAAGGACCCAAAGTTGGGGTCCATAGGTCTGGGGTCTCCTGCATCTTTATGGACATCTAATCCACCTGTGGACTTCAAAAATCTCATATCATTTTCTCCACTTAGTTTGCATCCAGCTTACATGGATGGCTTCAGAATTTAACCCAGGAAAGCAAGCAAGCACTTTTAACACTGAACCATCTCCCCCTTCCCTTAAATGAATTTTATTCACAAATGAAGGGGGAGATGCTCAGAGGGTGAGAGCTGCACAAGTATGAGGACCTGAGTTTGATCCTCAACACCCACATAGAAAGCCAGGTGTGGCAGAGAGAGAGAGAGAGAGAGAGAGAGAGAGAGAGAGAGAGAGAGAGAGAGAGAGAGAGAGAGAGAGAGCCCTGCTTCTGAATAATTTCACATCCATAGGTACCAGAAATTAGTTTTTCAATTTATCCCTCTGGGGAGAGAGGGACACATTACAACTCACTACCTTTACAAGCTTACATTACCTGTAATTCAGATGAATCAGCATTGTCCCTTTAAACCTTCTCTTTGGTCTCAAATCCTTGCCCGATCCCTATCCCCCTGCCCCCTTGGCTTTGAGAGCAATGTTCTCAACAACTGCTCTAATTGCTGAAGCTCCATAATAGGTCCCAGCAGGATTGGGAGGCTGCCCCCCTGCAGGGCTGGGAGTCTGGTCTCCCTGCAGTTCTGGGAAGCTGTCCCTTCTGCAGGCCTGGGAGGTTTTTTCCTCAGCAGGCAGCATGGGCTGTTCTGAGAGACAGGGAAGGAACTTGCCTCAGTGGGGCTATGTGATCACACATACCAGGACTCCAGCTGCCTGCTGAGGTAACCTTCCTCCCCAAGTACACCTCGGCTTCACCTATTAGCTTTTCTTCCCTCTAGTATCTTTTTTCTTTCTATCACTCCTTCACTCCTTTGTCTCTTTTATCCTAAGCATGATATTCCACCCTTGCCTTACAATCATCCCTTTGTAGTAACGACCCATAAGGCCCAACTTACTTCTTGGCCAGAATGCTTCTGTCCATGAAGTTTGTAATTTACCTTTAAAATACTTACCACAACAGTGCAATGCATGACTCTCTCAACATTCTTTATGTTGCCTGACAGCAGACTTCATGAATGAAAGTGAGAAGGCGTTAACCCTGGGCAGAAGGTGCTACTTCAAATATGTCATCACATTATTTATCTATCCCACCACTCTCTCACTCACACCTTGACTAACTTCCCCCATCCTAGGCACAGCCCTCCACTCACTGCATGATGAGTATGTTCCTTTGTGAATTCCTAGGAGTCATACTTTTAACCCATATGATACACACGGGAGACTTTGCTCTCCAATATCCAACCCAAGCCCATCAAGACGCGTTCATGCAGCCCATCCGACATTTGTTGATTTCTTCCGTCTCTCTGCCTTTATCGTTCTACTCTAGAAGACAGGTTCCTGTTTCTATTAGTTTCCCATGGCTGCCTTGACAGAGCACCTCCGTCTGGGCGTTTCCTATAGCGTAATCAATCTAGCTCCACACAGAACTCAAAAACAGAGGTCTGATCAAATTTACCAAAGCAAACAAACCACCACCACCACAACAAAACCTTACGGTTACTACAGTGAGGTCCAGAAGAGGGAGGAAGAGAAATAAGAGGAGATGCAGCTGGTATGTGGCAGCCACAGGAAGGGCAGTGCTCTGGGAAAACAGCAAAGTTGTCTGGGCAGGTGGCTAGTTCCTACTGCACCCCTCCCTGAGGAACTGGCATGGGGCAGCTGGGTCCTTTCCCTAGAAAACTCCTCAGCTTTATGGGTAGACTACATACATACATACATACATACATTACTTCATCCAGTTGTAAGGGATATGAGCAGCTTCTAAGAAAGGTTCCATATGTTCCACGGAGACCATCCCAGGGGAAGGAGAAATGGTAGACCAAGATTACTAATCCTGATACTAGAGGCAGTTGTTTGCTGTGGTCCCTTGGCACAGCCCACCATCCGGCCAGTCCATCCTCTAGTCTAGACTGTATACTCTCCACTTTCTCTTTTTGCTTTCTAAAAATAACCTCTACCATCTTGCTCTACTTGTATTCCAGCCTGAATATTTCTTCTGAAAGTACCCAAGAATGGGGCTCCTGCTATGTTTAGAACTGAGGGGAATGTCTCAGGAGGCATATCTCCTCTTCCATGACAACAGGTTGGTTTCTTCAAAATATCTTTACTTGACTTGTTGAAGGTCATCTCTTTCCTACACATTCTCTTCCCTATATTCTTAAATCTCCTCTTACTAGAATATCATTCATATTTGATTAGAGTCCACACTAATGACTTTGATTTTAATTACCTCTTCAGGGATATTATCTAAAATATAGTCAGATTCTGGGATATGATGATTAATAATCTATAAATTTTGGGGAGGAAAATCCCTGATCTAACCACTTCAATTTGAACATGTCTTTGCCGATACCTTCGTAGATATACTCAATAAAGTCAGACTTTCCCATCATTATAGCATCCTACCCTAGATCCATGGAATTAGCCTTGGCAGGAGTATTCTACATGTTTGCAATGGTTGAATGCAAATGTCTGCCACAGCCTATGGACTTTGAATACCTGGTCCCCAGCTGGTGGCAATTTGGGAAAGTTTTAGAACCTTGGGGAAGTAGAGCCTTGTTGGAAGAGGTTGCTGAGGGTGGAATTTGGGGTAATGTAGTCCAACTAAGCTCAGCATACCTAGAGCTGTGACCCAGGCTTTCTGCACAGACCTGTCATGCTTTCTCTGTAATGATGAAAATTCTCCTCAAAACTGAAAACCAAAATGGAATTCTTTCCTTCCATAAGTTGTTTCTGATCAGATGTTTGGTCTCCTCAACAGGAAGGTAACTGGTACAGGAACACACACAGAAAATTTGTACCAAGAAGTGGGACTTGCAGAGATATATCTGACCATGTGGTTTTAAAGTCTTTTAGAATTGTTTGTGGGAGGAACATAGAATGATTTGGAACTTTGGCTTAGATAATCCGTACAATGGTATAAGCAGAGCTTAATGGGCCTTTATGGTGACAGTTTGAGACCAGAATGGCGATGATGAAGAAGGTGATGATGATGTAAGTGCAATTGATTTCTCTGTGTAGCGGCCGTGCTGTGGATGGAATGTGTTGCCCACACTTCACCTGCTGGAGACGAGCCTTCCAACGCCCCCGTGTTAATAGGTTAGGAGGCAAATGGATGATGAGAGTTCTGCCTGAATGAGGAATGAATGGAAGAGTAAGAGATTGTTGGAGTGGCCTTGCTCTGTGAGGAAGCCCCCTCTCTTCTCCTTGCACTGCTTCAATTTCAATATGGCACCCCTCCTCCATGCTACAGTGAGTCAAGAAGGCCCTGAACATGGTAAGCAGAAACTGGCATCATGCTCTTTTCTACATCGATTTCCTGGTCTTGGTTCTCCCATTTGAGCATGTTCTGAGATGGCCTCTAAATACTGAAACTAAGTTATCAGCCAGCCTGACTCCTTCCTTGAGTAGTAAGGGAGAACTCTCTTCCAACTTGTGTGAGTCACGGGCAAAATCCATGCTTCTGTAACTGAGTTCCCTGCTTCCTTGCTGGCAGTCATTTGATGGTCTGACTCTGCTCTGATACAAGCTATACGTGTTCCTCACATGACATCCAATAGCTGCACATCCTGTCCTTCGAAACTGTAATTCCCAACCTTGACTGCTCTTTCTATCACCAACCAGAGAAAGTTCTTTGATTTCTAGGCTTCATGTAGTTATATTGAGTCCACAAGAATACTATTTCTTTTCTAAGTTTTTTTCTGTCAAATGCCACAAATATGATAGACATTCACATTCACAGCCACGGCCTCTACCAGTAAATAGTGCATAGATTCCTTATGGCTGTGCTTAGGATTCTGTCAATGGCATGTGCGGAGAACATCTCACTCCCTAGGTAAGTGTCAAATCACACACCATAGCTTCTGTCTGATATAAAAGATTGTAATGTTTGTATTAATTTTATAGTTGAACTAAATTCAGTTTCAATGATCTGGTCTCCATTACATGCACATTCCAAAACCAAACTGTGTAGTTCAACTTGTTTGTCAATTTGATGGGATTTGGAATCATCCTAGAAACAGTTGTCTGGACAGATCTGAGGGATTTTCTACACTAGGTTAACTGACATGGAAAGACACACTACATGGGAAAGGTAGGAGCCCACCGAGCACCAGCGTTTCTCTCTCGGCTTCCTGACCAGCAGCCTCTCTGTGTTGTGACCCTCAAACTGTGAGCCAAAACAGCCCCTTCCTGCCTCCCTTCGGTTGCTTTTTCCCACTTAATGCACAAACTCACTTTAATCATCCATCACCCCAAACACTAAAACAACAAATATTGAAAGAAAGCAAACTAGGCTGCTGGGCTTTCCTGATGAACACAGATCACTGGGCGAAGAGGGAAGAATGGAAGAGAAATGTCACAAAGAGGAAAGAAAATCTTGAAAAATGTAAGTGCAGCTTGCTATTCTGAATGCCTCACAGCTGAATCTATCAACCTTCAAGCTGGAAAAAAATAAAATGTTTTCTCTAAGTTCTAAAGTTGCTTTAGTATTAAAGTGTCATGATTTGATTGCTGTCACAGAAATCTCATCTGAAGCTATACGAACACATCCCTCGCCAGTTTGCCCCTGGAATATTTTGTGAGAATCTAGCAATTTTGATTTGGAGATGGGCTATTTAAATGCTTCTATTTGTTTACATAAACACTGCACTGTTTTGTGTTCTTCCTGCCTGTACATCATGAGTCTAGTATGTTTGGTGATTACAAGCATCCGCCCTTCTTGCGGACTGCAGCCTGAGCTTCCTCGTGTGCTTATGGTCCTGATGTGATGAGGAAAGCAGACACTGCTTTGGGGCTGAAACCCACCCAGAAAAAACTGCTTCATTAATTCAGAACACTGATGTCAGCCAAGATCCTAGATTTCATGACACCACATTTTTCCCAGTGAGTAATAAGTCATTGCATTGCTACCAATTGCGTCTTTCCCTCTGACTTTCTCCTTTCTCCTAGCGTTAGTCCTGCTGGGCCAGCTCACCACTTGTCACTAAACACGCTTCTGAAAAGAATTCTACCCAGTTAAGGTAGAAATGTCTTTATGAAAGCACACCTGCCACCTGCCAGCTATAATCTATTCAAAGATATTTTGGGCTGTTTGTGTATATAACAATCTGCTCTTTCTTGATGTTGCTTTTGCAAACATTACTAGTATTAGATTTTTGAATTCAAGTAACATCAATATGGTTCAGAGCAAAATCAGTATATAAGTACAAGATAATCTTGAAAGAAAAAAATCTAGAGTTACCTAATTGACTTAGCTATGACTTAAGTTTCTTCAATTCTCAGAGCGCAGTGCCTGGGCCATGGGGGGATTCCTTGGAGGTTGAATGAATAGATGAAACAAAGCAGTGTAACCCAGGACTAGCAGACCTATAGAGAAGGATTTAGAAGGCCATGCAATCACACTCCTCCTTGTGAAAGGTTTCGCTTCGTGGGTGAACCACCTAGGCAAGGTAAAAGAACAGAAAGAGAGAGAGAGAGCACCAAGGCCACCACCTTGTGGGTCTGGCTTATGTGGGTCCTGGGGAATTGAACCGGGGACCTTAGGCACTGGAGGCAAGTGCCTTAAACTGCTAAGCCATCTCACCAGTCCTTCAGGAACTCTTGCACCTCTCAGACTGCTTCTCTATTGGTCCTCTGAGTTCCGTGGAACTGGTGGAGGCTCCAGTGATCTGTGAACAGACCACAGATGACCCAGCCTGATGCTTGGAAGGCCCTCTGGCATGTAGAACTGTAGGAAGAAACACAACACAGCTATGATGGCTGACTAGGTATGGAGTCGAGGAAGAAAACTTTGCCTGGATGATAGAGAAAGCGTGGTCCTGGGATGTGAGGGATCTGGATAAATCGAAAAAGCACAGTCCTGGGACAGGAAGCAATCTAGATAAATGGTGCCAGGATATGAAGGAATCTGGAATACAAGGAAGATATGAAACAGACTCATCCTTGAGGGGTTTTTCCCCTCCGTAGGGAATTTAATGAGTGGGTATCACTTTCCATGATGTGGAATTCAGGGGGGGGGGAACATGTTACTGATTAGATGATGTGGTACTTTGCGAGATTGAGTTTACTTACTTGCTTTTGGAATTGCTGGTGATGCGAGTCTCTCTCTCTGCTTGGACTTATAAAGGGGGGCATCTCTTTGGCCATTATGGAACTTCCTCTGGATCGATAACTTCAATAAATACTTTCCTCCCAAAACTGTGCCTGGTTTAGAGATTCAACCCAGCGGCACGTGGCTGACTCTGACAGATATGTGTTTAAATTCTCTATTCTTAAAAAAAAATAGTGGGAAGTGGAGGGCAGGGGTTTACCTTTAGGCCTTTAGTTACTACTCTGCCATTCTGTCAAAGCCCAGGGGGATATCACAAAAATCCTTCTACTCACTTCAATGAATAGTGTATATCTCATTTCTTTATTCTTCCCCACAGCAAACACAAATCAGAAAGGTCTGAGACAAACCGACCACAGAAAACTAAAGTCAAAACTGTGTTTTGTCAGCTGATTAGACAGCAGTTAGCTTAATGCTAACATTAATCAAGGTCTTATTGCTCCATTGTGAAGAACAAGAGCCACGTGCGGAGATTAATACAGAAGGGAGCAGTGTGCTTCTGCAGAAACCCCCACGCAGCGATTAAGAAAAACACAAATGAAGGTTATTGATCCATTGCGTTATTGAGAAAGAACATAACTGATATTTCAGATCTTAATTGTTGCTTCAAAGTAGAAAAGACAGTTTATATACATCATTAGTAACAACTTCTTTTTTGATTGGTTGTTTTTATCATTTAAACCAAAATATTGAGTTCAAATGTTCCCCAGCTTTAAAAAAATTTTGATTCAATTGTCAAGAAATTCTCAGTTTAGGTGTTTAAAATTATAATTCTTTCGACATTCATAAGGCAGTAGAATACTGGCTTTGCAGGTGAACAGATTCTGCTCTTGAGCTTTGGGGAATTAGGTGTGGAACACCACAGCATGACTGTCCAGGCGGATCAAAAAGATGAGCGGGCCCTAGAGTCATGATGGCGGAGACCATGGGAGGAAGAGAAGCATGAGACGAAGCACTAAAAACTTTCAGAACAACACTGCTTATGAGGGCTGTAGAAATGGATCAGTGGTTGAAGGCCCTTGCTTGCAAAGCCTGATTGCCTGGGTTCAACTCCCCGGTACCCACGGAAAGCCAGATGCACAAGTGGCTCATTTATCTGGAGTTTGTTTGCAGTGGGAGGAGGCCCTGGTGCATCACCCGTACTCACTCTCTCTGCTTCTTTCTCTCTGTCTCTCAAATAAATAAATAGCATATATATTAAAACACATAAAATTATGGTCAGTTTATGAAAAGTGACATGCGGAAGAACATCTGTATGGGCTCAGGGCAATTCCTCATGTCTACATACACAGGACAGCATTAAAGAGCTCCCCCCCCACACAGGAAAGAATGAGGCTGAGATCACATAAAGAAAAGTTTACTCATTGAGCAAACTCACTGGGTCAGGAAATGAAACAAAACAGAATTATATTATTGTGAAACAAAATCAAATTTGAGCATTTGCTCTAGAAAATTGAATTGATGTGTAGGAGTAAATGTTTTCCTTTTATTACCACAATGTAAACAGGGCAAATAGAACAACAAGAAATTGTGTGGAATTAAGGTTTTGGTGAGTATGATATAAACTGTGCTAACGTTACCATTTCTAGTCTTTGTGAGGTCGGAATTCAGACAACACCTCGATCCCCTCCCCCAACCAGCCTCAAGAGAAATGTCAACAAGAGTCACAGATAAGACTCCCTCCTAAACAAGAGCCGCACCTGCTGTGTCTCAGTCTGGCCTGAGGGACTGTCCTTCCTGATCCTGAGAGCATGTGACCACCTGGGCCCTCGACCCAACCTCAAAAGCCTTGATCTGAACCTTTGGGGAGAATAGCCCCGCAGCTCGCTTTTCCTCCTATTAAAACCTTTCCTTTCAGAGTGGTCTCTCGTGGTGGTCATTTCCATTCGAACAGTTTTCTCTACCAATTTTTTAAGTGAAAATTAATATGGCAGATATATCGAGTCTGCCCTGGTCTTGGTCTGTAACGATCCTCAGCCAGAACTCTCCACCTCTGTACATCACACCAAACCTCTTAGAGGAACAGATCGAGAAGTTTACCTTAACATGACGCCTTGTGACCGACCTGCCCAGCCTGCTGGTGTCGGTTTTGTGAGCATAGAGGCTCTTTAAAAAGTCCCTACTAGGATTTCAAATGTCATATTGGCCCAGTAGAAAAAGAGTATTTTAGGTTAGGATAAGTTTCTTATTATTCATTGATTGCCCTATAAGAAATTCATTTCTCGTAATTTGTTTAGTAGAGTTGCTTCTCCTATGTCCCATTTTGGCATACCTGTCACCTGGGGAATAGTTGAAACTTGCCCCCATCTGTGACTCTTTGTGCTGTGTCTCGGCTGTTCCTCATCCCACTCACCCCAAATTAGACCCACCTCAGACCTGCGACCCTCACACAGTGAAACCAAATAGCCAATACACAAGTTTCCCCTTCAACTTAACCAACTGTACCCACAACCCTCAACAGAAATAACAGAGAGTCAATGGATCTCTCCCACTCTCCCCTCTCTTTCCCGTTTTCTTCCTCCCCACCCTCCTCTCTGCTCACTCACTTGCCTGGGCTTCCCATCAGTCCAACAGCAGCAGCACCCCCTCCTCTCTGGGGCCTGCGAGTAATATTATTTTTTTCCATTTTATGCACTGTGATTTCATTTCTTTCTTGCATCTCACCTCAACGCACACTCAAACCTAACTTTTCTCCCACCAAGGCTCTGTCAGAAAGTGGCTTTCTTGGTTTATGGCTTCCAAATTCCAATACATTTCTATTGGAAAGTGTCCTTATTGAGCTAGTTTTTCTGGCCATGAACCTTTCATGTGCATTTGAATCACATATATTCTTTCTCTCAGACTTGAAGACCATACATTCCAGGATTCGCTTTTATAAGAAATGAAGGTTAAATTGGCTTAAAATATAGTTCATTTGTGGAACAATATAGCAATCAGTTATGACGGATCCAATAGGTGCAAGATCTAGAACCACACAGCAGTAAAGCGGAATAGTGAGCAGAGGTTTGTGTGATAGATTTGCCTTTGAAAAGGCTCACAACTGACTTCAAGGTAAACAGACTAGAGGTAACAAGGCAGAGAAGAGAAGGTAACTGGATGCCTAATTAATGGATAATGGAAATATGCGAAACCCTCAGGACACCACATTGAGAGCAAGGGGCATCCAACTTCTTCAGCGAATGCCTCACCATTGTCATGTTGAGAGACTGAAGGAATCTCCTTTCAGGATGTTGTCTCAAGAACATAAATGCTCATAAACTCATTGCTCCCAGACTTGCTAATTACACCTGAGTATTTAAGCCTATCCTGGAAGAAGTTCAAACCACGTGGGTCTTCGTCTACAAGGCAAAATTTACTCAAGAGAAGCCAGTGGTAATAATTTGAACTTCAAGTCTAGAACTCTTGCACACTTGTAGACTTCAGTGATTTAAGGGAGAAAGTGGCTAATAAACACCTCAAGTTCTTTCCAGGTAGAAAACAAAGATTTCCTTGGTTGGATTTCCCCCTAAACTTGTCATTATTTGGCAGGAATGATCAAAGTGAATGCACATGCTTCAAAGAAGTTAGCACGTAAGAAACCAGATAGCAGTAAGATGAATCCACTTGTCTCAGCAGACGTTTGCTCTGAGACCAGATGTTCAGGGAAGGACGGGAAGGCACTTGTGATAACGCATTACATAATTTATCTGACCTCAAGATAAAAGCAAACAAGACAAGCACAATGTGTCACTCACCAGGCCATAAAACGAAAGCTGCCCCACTGGCTCTGATGGATCACATGGGTTATGTCTTTGCCAAAAAGACAAAATATTTTCATCAGTGACATGCACAACTTTGCTAAAGAGGAATGGAGTAGGTTAAAGGGGGATTTCTATAGAATTCAGTTTAGCTAAACCATCAGACTGTGTTTGCTGGGCTCTTCCAACCTCGGCAGGCTCAGTCTCCCCAGTGAGGACACGGCATGACGTCCTTCCTTTGAGGATTACTGATGTGGGATTTGGTGGTTCAGGAGGGTTGCCCTGATTTATGAACCCCAAGTTTGGGATCTGTCCCAAAATTTAATGAAGAATAATAAAGACAGACTCAAGAAGGACAAATTATGAATGATTGTGTTTATTTAGGGAAAGATCACATATTGTGGGGTTTATTTAAAGGGAATTGGGGTCTGGGAAGGGAGGCCAGAACAGGGTCTCATGCGGAAAAGAAACTTAAGAAAGACCGAAGTTCAGGGGAAGCTGGAGAAAAGCCACCACACGTGGACAGTAGTTCATCATCTAAGAGAAACTGAAGCTCTCAAGGGGAGAAACGGGCTTTTAAAGAGAGGCTCAAGTGGAGCCGCAAGCATGTGGCATCAATGACAGAAATGGAGGATTCCAAGACAAGAGCCTGGAGCACATGGAAAGTTAAAGGAAACTTCCCAGGAGTGGACCACGGGACAGGTGGAAGGTGGAATCCAGGAGAAATACACAATCTTGATGATATTAACCCAGAGAAACACTTCTGGGAATTCGGGAGAACCCTACCAGGAAGCTACTAGGTTTCTGATAGCTTTTCCAAGCCTCAGGAAGTAAGCAAAGATACCCATCTTGGGATAACCTCTTCATCCAAGAAACGTAGGAGGCACCTGGAGGAGAAAGGCGAGGAATGACTGTCCATATGTAAAACAGGCTCTGTTATATGACAAAACTATATACTAAGAAAAATACCCACAGACTGCAGTATATAAATATTGGTCTTTGCTGGTTTCTCATACTTTGTGCAAATTCTGCATAAACATCACAATAGCAAAATACATTATTAAATAGCTTGTCATAGGGCCTATGGCGGTCACTCAGTGGATAAAGTGATTACCAGAGTTTGGATCCCAAGCACCCATAGGAAGCTGGTCCTGCTGTAGGAGAAAGACAAAGACAGGAGAATCTGGTGGCGACCCATGCAACAGCTATGTGGTGAAATGAAATGGAAGCCATCTCCCTGCTGGAGGGCAGTCATCTTTCTGGAAGATGCTAGGCTAGCTGCTGGGGGAGGAAAGTCATCTACACTATCAACAGTGAGTCCTGAAAACTGCAAAATCAGCCAGGCAACCATACCCACCCATGCAATAGTGGCCCCTAAGTTATACAGGTAATTGACTGCTCTCTGATTGGACAGGAGGTCTACTCAATGGGAGGGAATCAAGCTTACTACTGACAACTGAGCAAAAACCTACAGCTTGAAAGGTCATAGACCCCAGAGGGAAGCTTCCACTGCCCTTTGGTGAAACCAAGGAGGGCCTCCAGTGGGTTGGGGGCAGAGAGGAGGGACATGGGGCACCATCACAAGGAGGGCGGGGGAAAGAGACAAGGAAGGATAAAGGGACAGGAACACAGTCAAATTACTTTGTGTTCATATATTAAATTTCTTAATAAATAATATGGATTGTTTTTAGTTTTATATTTATTTGTTAATAGTAACAGAGAGAGAGAGAGAGAGAGAGAGAGAGAGAGAGAACATCAGCATGCTAGATGTCATAGCCACTGCAAACAAACTCCAGATGCACCACTTTGTGCATCTAGCTTTATGTGGGCACTGGGGAATTGAACTCCGGTGGTTCAGCTTTGCAAGCAAAGACCTTATCAGCTGAGCCACCTTTCCAGCCCAGGAAGATGGAATTTTTTAAAAGTACTGTGGCACTTTCTTGTTAATGATTATCTAACCATGAAGAAGGTACCTGCCCTTAGTAAGGGACTTGATCATAAAAATCAAAACCTATCACAACCCAGGGCAAAGATCCAGAGATACTTAAGATCTCAACAGGAAAGCAGACGCAAAACTCATCCACTATGACTCAGGGAACTGAGTGGAAGAGGGGGCGGAAAGATTGTAAGAGCCATGGTGGGAGAGAATATCCAGAGACATCGCCCCCTCAGCAACAACACACAAATGGGGGGAAAAAGAAAAACTGGCTCCCTCTTGTGCAGTTCCTAACCCCCTATCCTATGGACAGATCCAGAATGTGCACCAAGGAAGGACGCCAGTGGGTAGGGGACAGAGAGGAGGGAAACGGGGACACATTCACAAGATTTGCTCATACAATGTATAAACTTATTCATAATAAAGATATTTATAAAAATAAGATAATATACATAATATTAAAAAATAAATAAAATCAAAACAAACTATCTTGGGCTATATTCTGGGCTTTCCATCTCCTTTGTTCATGTGAAGGACCTCATTTTTCTTTTTGGTCTTCGGTTCAGAGTCTGTGGATCCAGAGGAATTCTAAAAACTGAGGCGGCTCTAAGCTGTCTTCCATGATGCAGGCAGTCACTCCCTGATAGTGGCATTAATTCTGTGTGAAGTGTACAGCATCCTGTAAGGCACAGGGAGAGCCTCAGGAAGGGCATCCGAGGGCTCAGGACTGGGAAGTGTCAGGACAATGTGAAGAGACAGGAAGCAGCAAATCCCAACTCCAATGCCACCAAGATTCCTCCACTTTGAGATCACATTGTAATTGAATCCTTATCCAGACAGAAGAGCTTTCCAGGGAACAATGGGCTAGGGAAAGGATGTATCCTTTTTTAAGAGTAATAGACAAAGTAGCCTATTCAAATCTCCGCAGAGAAAGGTGTGTGTGTGTGTGTGTGTGTGTGTGTGTGTGTGTGTGTGTGTGTGTGTACACCACAGCATGCTTGTGGAACCGCAGGGTGGTTTTCCTTTCTTTCCAGCTTCTTTTTGAACTGACCCGTTGCTCTCCTGTCTACCCTCAGCCTTTTTCAGAGCCAGGGTGCAGACTGCAGGCAGCATTCTCCTGTGTCCAACACTCAGTGCCCTCTCCCAGACCCATGAGCTGTTGTTAGGACCCCGGACCCCTGACTCAAAAGAAGACTCTGACCAACTCTCCTATGCAACACGCAAAGGGTTTTATTAAAAATAACCAGGCATGCCCAGGGCTCAAGAGGCAAAAAAGCCAAGAGCTAAGTTCCAGCAGGTCCTTTAAAGGAATCCAAACATGCATCACAATTCAGGGAATCTTTACAGGCTTTTCCAGTAACCTGGGCATTTGCACATTCTTTCCACATCTATAGAACCCATTCTCAGTCTTTACTGGGCTTAAGCACAGATGCAAGATTACAGGGAAACAAAGGCAGGGTTATAGGGGCAGGGGGAGGTGGGGGAGGCGTACCAACATACCATTCTGGGGTAGATATTTCACTTTTCCTACTTCCTTTTATTAATAATTAGCTCCCTCTTGTCCTGAGATTTTCTACTTTTATTCTAATTTTTAATTTTTCTCTAACACTGTGGTCCTGGGCTTTTCCTCCTTCACTGGTTGAGACAAGGAACGGTCTCTATTTATTTCCTTTTTTAAACAGTCTCCAGAATGCCTACCATTCGACAGCTCTGTGCTGGGCACACGTGACACAGCAGCTCACAGACAGTCCTTGGAATTCAGGATTCAAGAGGGACCAAGAAAAGGGGTTAGGGTCAGCACATGTCACAGCGCTGTGAGGTCAGGGTACAGAAGATAGAACAACTAACATAGCTTAGAATTTAAAAGAGGGATTAAGATTTCTTTCCTTTTAAGCATTTCAGAGGATTATGACATGATCGTGGTAAATCTGTAGGTTTGAGTCAGATGTCTTTTTGTGTTTTCGGTGCTTGGTCCCCAGCGAGTGGCAATTTGGGAGAAGGAGCCTTGCTGGAAGAGGTGTGTTGCTGGGGGCAGGCTCTGGGGTGTTCTAGTCAGCTGCCCCTTGCCAGAGCTCAGCTCACTCCTCTGCTGCTCTTTTCCACCTGCGGTGGCAGGGGTGCTGCCCAGCCTGTCTCTGCTCATGCCATGTTTTCTCCTGCCATCATGAAGCTTCCTCTTGAAACTGTAAACCGAAATAAATACTGCCCTCCCATTGGCTGCTTTTTTTTTTTTTTTTTGGTTTTTTGAGGTAGGGTCTCACTCTAATCCAGGCTGACCTGGAATTTACTCTGTAGTCTCAGGGTGGCCTTGAACTCACGGTGATCCTCCTACACCTGCCTTCTGAGTGCTGGGATTAAAGGCGTGCGCCACCTCGCCCGGCTTCATTGGCTGCAACGAGAAGGTAGCTACCACAGTAAAGATTTTGTTTTTAAGAAAACTCTCACAAAGGAGCCACTTTAGTTAAAATAAGGATCACGTTTCAGATAGGAGAGAAACACAAACAGCATTTGGAGCCTGGAGATGGCAGGATCCCTCAGAATTCTGAAAACTGTGACAGTAGGCACAAAGGCAAACCGTGCGGCGACATGCTCCTTCTTTCTGTGTGTGGGGAGAGCAACTCGCTGTTGGAGACAGAGCTGGACCCTGAACTCCATCCACGGCACAGAAACACTGACGCTCTGTCAGGCTTCCAAGTGCTACTCGGGGACACTGCACAAAACATAGGTGGCCTCCCTAATCCCAGGAAATTTAGAGTCTTGGTTGGGCTGATATAACTGGACGCCATTAATGGGGGGATTGAATCATAAACACTCAGGATTCATGAGGCTGGAGTTTCAGAACCAGAGGACGAGCAGAGTCAGGTTCCCCTTCTCATTGTGGTGAAGATGTCAAGAGACTCCTTGTGAGCAGATTTCTTCCACAAACACACTCCTTAAGACCCAATCCCGCATGGTCAGATTCATCTCAGCAACAATGCCACTTCTTGGTGCCGATTTTCTTGTCTAGTCACCTTCACATGGATGGGACAAAATCCCCAGTCAGAAGCAGTTGATGGGACAAAGGTTTGTATTTTGGCGTATAGTCAAGAGGGAAGCGCCATGATGGCGGGGAAAGAGGGAAAGGATGGACTGAGCAGAGGCTGGACGTCACCTCTGCCACACAAGTAAACAGTAACGGAGGAGTGAGCGGAGCTCTAACAAAGGGGACTTGGCCAAACACCTCTTCTCTGTGCTGACTGAGAACTCTGCCTGCGATTGTAATTTCGTTCATTGTATGGGACATGTCTATGCAACCCCTAGTGCTTCACAGATAATTGGGATAAGATTTTTACACAAACAAAAAATGTTTAAAGAAGAAAAGCATGAATCATTATAGTCAGCGATTTTTTGTAGTTTGAGATATTTAAGTTTGAAGCTCAAGAAATTACATATTTAAGTGCCTAATTAGTCTTCCTGTGACTTTTAATTAACCGCTTTTGCCATTTTACTTCAAGGGAAATTGGAAAATATTTTTATTGTCAGAAAACTTGTAAAAGAATTATGCCAGTTTGAAATGCATTTATAGTAATCTTTCAAAGCATGTGATGTTTGTGGCTGAATCATGCCAAAATATGTTTATTCCTTATCGGAGGTAGTTATCTCAGCAATGGAACCTTATTAATAAGATTCAGACAAAGCCTAGCTTCCCGGTGCAAAAATGAAGAGCCACAGTGATTTAAAAATGATTTTCTCTAATCAGTCGGCATCTCATTACCTGTGATTCTTTTCTCTAGATTTGCTGTTGCGGATGTTTTTCCTGGGAACCGTTTCAAGCACGTCTTTCCAAGTGTGCAGGGTTAGTCCTTTGAATTCTTCCTCGTCCCTTCCAAGTGAAGTAGAGGATTTGCACATTCAGTGTAAAGCTAACTTCTGATTTGCACAGGAGGTTGTTGGTGCTTGTGTGGCTGTTTTTATTTTATTTTTACCATTCTTTCATTTTAGAAAAACTTTTTCCTAACGAGAGGTCACCAATTTTCACTATGAAGTAAAAGAAGTTACCGAGCCTCCTTGACACCGAAATTCACAAGGATTTTACACCTGCTCTGATTGGCCCAGGAAGAACCCGCCTGTGTCAGTCAGGGCAGGTTGGCTTGTGCTGCACCGACGAACCAATCTGTAGTCATGGTCGCACCACAGGATGACACGACTGGTTCCTTTCATACACAAAATCGAAGACTTCTACCTGAGACGAGGCTTCCCTCTCCTCTTGAGGGATGTAAGCCCTTCTCTCCTCCTAGGCACCTTAGCATACTGACTGAAATCACCTCAGCAGAGGGCAACCGATGAGACGAGCTATCTCGTTAGGGTTAGGGTTAGGGTTAGGAATGGGATAGCTCCACAGGCCACAAGCGACAAAGTGAGTGACTTTGTTGATAACTTTTGGCCGCAAGAACTTTCTTATCCTCCACCTAGTGTCTAGGACAAGTGGAACATGACGGGGAAACGTAAGGAACATTGTTTTGTAAGCAAAACTTCATCTGCCTTGACCATCGGCCTGATACCATTTGGTTCTAGGCTAAGCCAAGCGCAGCAGCGCTTTGGAACACGGAACCTTGTCCTAGTGAAATCATTATCAGGACTAAATCTGAAGCCCTTTGAGATAAAGTCCGCTTGTTGGCCAACTGCCAGTACACAGAGAAGACACTGGTGGGTCCCCCTGGTCCCCTCAGTCTAGCCTCTGCATCTGTGTATCAGAGGGAACAGGAATGTCACAGGCAGCAGGGATCAGAAGTAATGGCCGCGAAGCAATTGTCAGAGAACCTATTAAGTTCCAAGTAACCATTATAAAAGTAGCAATTGTCATGGTTATATTTTAATGATGATAAAGCGAGGCATCATTGTCATCATGGAAAATAATTAATTAGCTTTGTAATATTTGATTTTTCATAAGTGAGGAAAACAAGTCTTGAGTGTGAGCATCTCTGAGGCCTCCCAGTGGAGTTCAGAAGCAGCTTCGACCCTGCATTTAATTGACTTTCAGTAAAAAAAAATCCAATATATTATTACCTTTGGAATTCCTCATTTCAGATGAAAAAGATGGAGCTTTCAGAATAATTGCAAAATTTTTAAAGGGGCCTGGGTGAAAGCAGAGAGGTGAGTTTCCATGGCGATGCCTCCACAGCACAAAGGGAAGGGGCATTCAATGAGCACTTACTTGGTGTTCAGAGGAGCACTTGGAACTTTCCACACAACAGCAGTTCAGCGCACAGGAGGTGCGAGGAGACCAGCGCATTTTTATGGTCAACATGCAGAACGTATCCTGAGCGAGATATGACCTGCATTTATTTATCGCTTGAGCCCAGTCTGTCTAAGCGATGGCACTTCATGAGCTTTGGTTCCCTCATGCTAAATTCCCCTTACTTCCTTAGATGTGTGTCCAGCCTTTCTTTCTTTCTTTTACTTTTTAAAATATCTTTATTGTGAGTAAGTATATACACTGTATGAGCAAATCTTGTGAAGGTGTCCCTGTTTCCCTCCTCTCTGTCCCCTACCCACTGGGGTCCTTCCTTGGTGCACATACTGGATCTTTCCATAGGTTAGGGGTTATGAACTGCACCAGAGGGAGCCAGGTTTTTTTCTTCCTTCTTTGTTCATTGTTGCTGAGGGGGGCAATGTCTCTGGATATTCTCCCCCACTATGGCTCTGACATTCTTTCAGCCCCCTCTTCTGCTCAGTTTCCTGAGTCATGATGGGTGAGTTTTGAGTCAGCTTTGTTGTTGAGATCGTAAGTATCTCTGGATCTTTGCCCTGGGTTGTGTTGGGTATCCTTGGTGTCTGTCTCCATTGACCTTTCATGGGTTATCAGACTTGCTGTGGTGATTGGTCTCCTGTTTGTCGCATCCCTTTCTCATAGGCTTCATTTGGGCCCTGTGTGAAGGCTGTGTGGTTTGTCTCCTGCCAGGATGTCAGCCATCATCCAGTGTCTTGTTGGTGGAATTGGGTTGTCCCCAGCTCTCTCACTGCCTGGTGAAAAACACAAACAGAATTTCCATCGGAGAGTGAGATCAATACAGGTTAAATGAGACAACATTGCTATTTTGGCTAGCTCCTAATGGGTGTAGCCTCTCTGTAGCTCTCTGGTGGTGGGAATTTCCACTAGGAGCCCGAATTTTTGGTCCCCATTGGATTATGCAATAGATCCCAGTTCCAGTTAAAGGTTCCTTGTCACTAAGCAGATCTCTTAGCCAATCATTAAGCAGTTGATTACCCTCGGAGGTTTATTGCCACTATTGCACAGATGAGCATTTTTTGACTTGCTGGTCTCTTCCATACAGCCGTGTGTTCAGCATTCTGTGACAACGGTCTATATTGTATATCAGTGTTCTCTGCTTTCTCCAAATATCATTAACCAATTTCCCCCGGCAGCTCATGCAACACCTTCCAGCGCTACACAGGCTGCCATCTGGGGGCTGGTTACCATTCTGGATCTAGCAGGATCTCTTGGTGTTGTTTGATGACACTCTGTGATTTCTTCAGCAATAGGGTCTTACCTTAGGCCTGATCTGTCAGTGAATGGAGAGACTATAAAATGAATGGAAAGAATTGGGGGGAATGTGAGGGTGGGGAGCACTCAGACAAATAATGAACCGACACCATAAAACCCTGGCTTTTATACAGTAAGCTCCTGAGGAAGCTGAGGGCACCACCAGGTAAGAGGGGCCTTGGATAGAACGGGAGGAAGCCTAACCTCAAGAATAATTGCTCAAGCCTGCATCTCCCTGTCCCAATGACTGGTTCCTTCCCACACTGTGCTGTGGATCAAAGAGACCCACGAGATCCCCAAAATGTGACAGACTTCTGTTTCCATCCTTTCTTGCGGCAGCTTTAGAGTTAGGACTGACCTGTGTCTCTGGTGTGACCTCTTCCCAGAATTCCAAGCTATGACTCTTTCTTACAGCAGAAGGCTCACGACGAAAGTGGAAACAGGGCTGTTGTTGCAGTCAGCTTTCTAGTTGCTGCGCAGGAAGAACCCAAGCAAAAGCAGCTTGTGGAGGAATGGGTTTATTTGGCTTATGGACTCGAGGGGAGACTCCATTCTGGCAGGAAAAACGATGGCATGAGCAGAGGGCTGGACACCTCTGCCACAGCACTGCAAACAGCGGCAGGAAGGTGTGCCAAACTCTGGCAAGGGGAGGCTGGCTTAGAACCCCATAAGCCCGCCCCCGACAACACAGCTTCATCGAGGTTGTAAAACCCAAACTGCCATCAGCTGAGAATTGATCTATCAGAACACATTCATGTGTTTGTGGGGGACTCCTGGATCAAACCATGACAGCTATGTTGTGAAGGGTCACTAACATCAGTGGATGTCAAATGTCATTTGATCAACACTGGAATGCTTTCGTGTCCCCAAAGGTCTGCCCAAGATTGCTTCTGAGTTGTCAAAGTAAAAATAATGGCTATACTATGAAAACAACGTGGTCATTAGCAACACAGAACTAATGGATGCCACATGTCTCTGGAGAGAAGCCTGGAGAAGGAACACCATCACTCCGAGTCTTCTCAAGTGGATGCACAACCAATGTCTAAGCCTAATGAAGCTTCAGCCCAAACCACACTGACAAAAATTCCATGTTGTGTTTATATTCCTTAAAAATGTCACAGTGATGAAACTGGGAGTGACTGAGGAACCTTCCAGATGCAAGGAGACTAAGCAAATGTGAGCACTCAATGGACCAGGTCCTATACTCCAGATGTAGTGGGGCATGCTGGTACATTCCAAGAAATGAACAAACAGGGACTATGAGAACGTGGACGAGAGTATCCTAAGAAGGTTAAATTCCCTATCCTTATCCCTAGAGCTGACACATGGAAATATCATGACATCGCTTATCTACTTTCAGTGGATCAGAACTTTAGAAGGCTGGGATATAGCTCAGTGGCAGAGGACTTGCTAAGCATTCAACCCCAGAGCCCAAGTTTAGAATGTATAATTAACATGCATATTCATGTATAGATCCATGTATAGCTATATGTACACCTATCTACCTACCTGCTCTGTATGTATACAGAGACAGGAGAATAAGCTAATGTAGCAAAATATTTACTATGATGAATCTGTACAAAGAATCTGCAGAAGTTCTCTGGAGAGCCTACTTCCCTGGCAGCTCAAGGGGCATTAGAAGTTTAAATAATTTGGTGTGTCTGTTATTGACTAGCAATGACTGTGTGCCCACCCTTTGCTATGGATTGTTCTAGGCAAGTACCTGGCATTCTTTAAAATTTTTAAGTAGATTTGCCATGGAAATTGTGTTTCCCTTTTATTTTGGGGCATAAAGAATGTGGACAAAGAGGAAAACCTTGCAGCATGTGGCAGAATACTAGACTTGACCTCAAGCCTGACTCACTTAATTCCTCTATAGAAAGACAAGTTCAAGTGGTGCCAGGCGAGAGGTCAGGTTTCACCAGGGCTCACCACCCACAAGGAAGTAGAAGAGAAAGAAAGACTACCAACTAGGTACCTTGGCATGCTGTGGTGATTTCTGTTACCTTATTCTAAACAGTTCTTACTGCATACCTGGCAGGTACCAGAATCCATGCTGAACTCTGCTTGAGAGACTCGCCCGAGCCCTGTGTTCCATAACTTACACATAACATAAGTGTGTGTGCCTGACAGCACTGATCACACACAGCTGGTGGGGCACACGCACCAGGTTCCCTTAAGCAGATGAGGAGGAGATGCTTCTTAGCAGGAACAAGACTGCTTCCTTAAACGGAGTAACAAAGCAGAGTGAGATGAGAGAGGGCACTTATCCTTGGGTTTGAAAGACCTGGAACCAGAGGATCCACTAACGCAGAACTGGGGTGTCTCGTGTGCACTTGTTGCACACCGTTCTCGAGTGAGTCACCGAGTGAGCGAGTGAATGGGTGAATGAACGTTTGAGTGAATGAGGGAGCCAGTCGATTCTCTCCTCCCATTTCCAGGAGCCAGGTGGGAGGAGCGCTTCCAGGAGGCTGCCATTCTTCTAGGGCACCTGAATGAGCGAGCAAGGTGTAGCATGTCCTTCCTGACCGATCTTGCCATTGAATTGGAGGTGGCAGCAGGAGACAGACCATTGCCATTTTAACCACCTGGCCCTTCTCTCTCTCTCTCTCTCTCTCTCTCTCTCTCTCTCTCTCTCTCTCTCTCTCTCATGCAACAGGCTTTCAATCCCTTTTTCCCACAGGGGTAAACAAGCCAGGTTCCCACAGCTGCACCTCCAGTGCTGTTCCTGCCATCGCCTTGCACAGCAGGAGGAGGAGTGGCCAGAGGGGAGCAGCGCTATGGGCATCCTTTTTCTCTCAAGACTGGAATCCTCGCTTAAAAGCAAGGTGATTTCCCCTCTACTGGGTGTTTTTCCTTCCATAACTTCCTTGTTCAGAGTGGCCCTACAGTGTCAGACACTCAGGAACATGAAATACTTGGAAGTGCGCACACTCCCTGCCAGGATGCCTCAGGAGCCTGGGAGGAGCCCTAGTCCTGCTCTGAGAGGAGGGGCCATCTCGTCTGTCTCTGCCCTTAGCAAGGAAGCTGCTTGGGCAGGTTTCATAGACTGTCATTCCAGATTAAAAATCACTTGAGAAGCAGATGTCACTGCTTGGGAACAAAAGTGGCAGACGTTGTTCAGTTTCAATTCTTATTGCTGATGAAGAAACCAAGCCCCCAAAGGGACAATTATTTACCTAAATTCACGAAGCATGGGAGACAGAACTCAGTCCCAAGCCTGGGAGTCTTGATTTCTACTCCAGGACTTCCGTTTTGGTCTGTTCGGCCACTGATCACAGTGAGTGCAAAGGCCCAAGGATTTGGCCCCCAGAGAAATGACTTTTTTTAATCCCTGAAGTCTGAAGGCTTTGGAACGACCCCATCCACTTCTCTTCATCTACCTGCTATTGTCTGAGCTGTCACTGGAGTTGGAGGATGCCTGGAACCTCATTTGGGGTCTTTGTCTGCAGTGACCAGTTGAGCCTAGACTTACTCCCTAGGTGTGTGTCTGTGTGTGTGTAGGGGGGACAGTGGTCCTGATGTCTGTGTTCTTCTGGCTGAGAAATAACAAACTTCATCTATCCCTGTCTTGGAAACCAAATACATAAGAGAGAAAGGAGGAAAAGGAGGGGGTGCAAAGAAGAGGAGAGACTTAGTACAACACACTGGCTCACAGGATTCTGCGCAGGATCTGTCCCTTGATCTTCCACCAAAACCCAGGACAGCTGGTGATGTCGCTCTGTCAGATTCCCGAGTGCTAAGCCTGGAAAATTAGGAAGAGATCTTATGAGAAAGTTCCCACGAGGCAGGGTTTATTTGAAAAGGCAAAATTATTTTCCCTGGTAAATGTTAGCTTATTTCTATGATCTGGAGTTATGCTGCTGGAAGCCACCGATTGACCCTCGGACCTGGTGGGCACCCGGCAGGTGCAGGAAGCCAATCGGCAGCTCTGGACGCGTTATGGCGAACTGTTCCCGAATGACTTACAGGTCAGCAGATGCAACACATTCCTAACCCCACTTTTCCATGCAGAGGAAAAGGACTCTGCCTTCCAACACCTTTACCTGCTCTTACATCTGGCAATGTCTGGGTTTTGCCTTTCCTTGCTCCCCTCCTCCTCGTGGTAATCTCTTTTCTCTCCCCTCCCTCCTGTTCTCCACTCTCCCCTCCTCCCCCCGTTCTCGGTCTCTGTCTCTGTCTCCCACTTTTCCTGCTCATTTCCTTCAGAGGATTAAAGATGATGACACTAGCGAAATTACTGAAAGTCATAAAAAGTGCTTAAAAACTAAAAGCTTGAAGTGTTGATGTGCCAAGAAAATTATACTAATCTGATAGATTCCAGAATTACGCATTGTCTTACTCTGTCATGAAAATAAAATGTTATCTTTCCTTCTTTTAAAAAATGGCCTATCAGCATTCTTTTATGATGTCTGTGAGTTTCTGTGAAGACAGAATGTTTAATTTAATAGTCATAAAGGAAATTAAGGAATGCCTACACAACTTTTCCAGCTCGGGGCTTCTACTAGCATTTCTAGCTTTCTTTCGAGCCTGCAGGCTTACAGAAAGAGACATAAGTTGTCCTCGGTATCTGAGTGGCTTTGTCTCCCTGGTTCTCTGGGGGTCAGCACAACCCATGACTGATCTCCTCCCTTCTTATAGTGGTTTAATATTTACATAAAACCCCCACAACTCCACCCACGTACTTCAAATCATGTCTAGATTAGTTATAAAACCTCATGAAATGCAAATGCAATCTTATATTGTATTGTTTGGGGAATAAAATAAGATACCTATACATGTTCAAGTCATTTGCATCTGTTTCCTTAATATTTTTGATCTGCCATTGGTTACGGAGTCCTAAATGTTATGCAATGTCATATGGTTGTTTGTCACACGGCAAGTGACAAGAATGACCACATAACCAAGAAGAGTGACTTGGCCGATCGTCCACAGGTACCGTAGAGTTGAGCAAACACTTTTCTCTTCAGAGTTCATGTTTTAACAGCAGGCAGAACTTGGCTGTCTCCTCTCATTCTATCTTTGCTCACCTATGAAGAAGGAAGGGTGAAGAGAATGACAGGATATAACGTCCACATAAGTCAAGAGCAAGTGAGCACAGTGGGGTCAGTCAGGATCAGTAGGTATTTAGGATTATTTTGGTGCTGTGACAGACTCTCACCTACCATCCTGAAGAAGTAAAGCCGTAGTCAATGTACTCCCAAGAGAAGTAATATTCCCCATATGCTCTCAGGAATCTTAGTTTTACAAAGGACAGTGAGTGGAGCGCCCTGGGTCCTTCTGCCATTTTCCCTGTATCCAGCCCCACACTGACTCTGGAATCTTGCAGGTAACGCTGAGTAGATCTGTGTTGTGGTTGCACAGGAAATCACATTTACTAGGGACCTTGCTTTAACGCTCAAAGGTATCCACAGTATAAGTGAAAATTCTCTATTCAGTGTACATTTACACAGTGATCACATCAGTATGTAAATTACACATGTTGTCTTGCGTGTGAAGAAGCGAATCACAAGCCTAAGGTCCCATTGCCCTTTCCCTATCCATAACAGAGTGTTTGTTAACTGGCCCAGTCAAGGGCTGATGACCACAGTGGCCGTGAGTTCCTAATGCGGTGGTGTTTGTCGTGTTGGGACAATGGATTTCCACAGCCTCCTGCCACACGCCAGCTCTTGAATTCTTTCAGTCTTGACTTTGTCTATGTCTGTGAGCCATGGGGATAACAGCCCTGCAATTCATGGAAAAGCAGATGGGTCCCAGGTGCGGCGTGACAGACAACCACCTCTCCTCGGTTGTTCTGTGCCAAGAAGGGCTCTTCCTCCTGCTGGTACCTCAGCCTCCTTTCAGGGCCTCCTTCTTGACACAGAGGTAGACAAAAACACTTACTTGTCACCTACAAACAGGCGCAGGAAAGAATGTTTTGCTAATTTTACTTAATTTAAAAATTGCGTTACCCTTTGCATTATAATTGCCATCTTACACATTTTAATGAACTAATTTCATCTTTGAATGTGCAGCTTCCTTAGAATCCCATTCACTTCAATTAGCTCTCATGCATATTCTCCTTTGATGCTCAAGATGTGGCTCTTGGCTGGTGGGAGTCACGGAAAGCTACTTGCTTTGTCTTTCACGATTTTAGGTTGTTTTCACTTTCCTTGCTTGTCTTGTCGCCACCGTCACTCAAAATCCATCCACTTCTTCCTCCTTCTCAAGACAGAATGAGCAAAAAATGTGTTGGTGTCCCCAGATCCCCGATTTCCCTCCTCCCTATCCCCAGTCAGCTAGGTAGCCTCCTCCGTGGGCAGTCTGGATCAGTCCATGGGGTAGGGGGCTATGGATAGCCTAGGAGTCAACCCGGTTCCACCCCTCCTTTGTCTGTCTCTGGCATTCTCCCCCACCATGGCTCTTACAATCTTTCCACCCCCTCTTCTACTCAGTTCCCTGAGTCACGCTGGGTGAGTTTTAAGTCTGCTTTATTGTTGAGGTTTTAAGGGCCTCTGCACTTCTGCTTTAGGTTGTGTTGGAAATCGTTGGTGTCTGTCTGCCTGGCTTATCCTGTGTTGACTGATTGGCTGTGGTTATAGGTCTCTTGCTTATCCCACCACTCTCTGTGCGGTTCCATGTGGATCCTCCACGGTAGGTCTGGGGTGGCTCATCCCTTGCCAGGATATCAGGCATCGGCCTGCAGCTCATTGGTAAGGTTGGAAAGACCACAGCTCTCTCACTGCATTCTGAAAAATACAAACAGAATCTCCATCGGAGAGTGAAATCAGTATAGGTTACCTGAGATACACATTTCTGAATTGGGTAGATTCTATTGTGAGTAGCCCCTTTGTAAATCACTTAAAAAGTGAATTTCTCTTTGGGGGGGGTTCCCAAGATTTTGGTTGCCAATGTATTTCACCCTGAGTCCCCAGTTCCAGTTAAGGGCTCCATCACTGAGAGGATTACTTGGCCAAATTAAAAGCTGTTGATTGCCTCCCCCCAGGCTTTGGCTCCTCCATTGCACAAGTGCTCGTTTCTTGATTTGCTGTTCTCTCCCAGCAGGAAGTGTGTTCAGCCTACTCACGGCAGCAGACTGCATTTCATATCAGTGGTGTCTGTTTGCTCCAGCTGTCTTTGACCAGCTTCCCCTGGCAGCCTATGCAGTGCCTTCCAGCACTGAACTAACTACCATCTGGGGGATGGTTACCGTTCTGGACCTCGCAGGGTCTCTCAGTGCTGATAGATGGCTTTCTGTCATTTCTTCAGCAACAGGATCCTACCTCAGGCCTTGACAGAATCCTGTGTTGTTTTTGGGAACTTGTGGGTCTCTTTGGTCAACAGCTCAGTGAGGGAAGGAGCCAGTGACTGGGGCCAGGAATTGCCAGACTGATCAATTTTTCACAGGCTTAGACTCTCTCCCCTTGTATTCACGGCCCCTCTTGCCAGATGATGCCCACTACTTGCTCAATAGGTTATAGTTTGCAAGTAAGGATTTTATGATTTCGACTAACGCTGATTTTCTTGAGCTCAGGAGCTTCTGACATTGGAGAATGAGAAGTGGTCACCTGTGTTCATGAGAGCTGACAGAGAAGGTGTCACACACTAGAGAGACCCCAACTCTCGGCTAAGACTATAAAGTCCACAACTATGCTTCTCTCCTCTCTTCTCTGTGATCCCAATTCTATTAATATTAATAATAATTAAGGTTGATATTAATAAATTATTTTACTATTTTATGTTGATATTGCTGATGGAGATTTTAAGTCCATCATTTCAACTGTTTTATACTTGATTTCTTTTTATGCCATATTGCACAGTGTGACTTTGTAATCACTTTATTGACTAAAGAATTCAAGGCACTTCATGAGCTGCCTGTCAGTACATCCACAAACCAATCAGGCCCCTTACACACACACACACACACACACACACACACACACACACACACACACACACACAACACGAAACAGCAACACAGTTAAATCCTATAAAGTCATGTTTTACAAGGCACAGCTAATTTACCAATGACACAATCGGGAGGCTGATGACTTCTCCACCATTTCCCTTCTTTGGACTTAACTCACTTGTAGGGCATTTTTTAGATAAAAATAAATAAATAAAACAAGGCAACTTTCAGGTTCCATGAATTAAAAATGAATAACCAGGGATAAGCATGTAGCTCAGAGGTGGAACCTCCTCTCATGTTCACAAGGGTTTGGTTCAGTCCTTAACTCTGGAGAGAGAGAGAAGAAAGGAGGGAGCAAAATTCTATGTTCAGAATCTCCTTCCAGTAATCACTTCTGCTTTTTCTGTAGCAGTACAAACATGGAGGGAAGGACAAGGAATGTGAGCGCTCTCCTAGTTCTACAAAAGTGTTCCCTCCTCCATTCTTTTCCCATTTGAATGTGGAAATGTGAAAGGTTTCGAAACATGTTACGTTTAAACCATGTACAGGCTGTCGTTAGACACGGTGTTAGAGATGATTTGAGCAGTTAGGGGGCCTCGAGGTGCAGGCCACAACGTTCTCACGGTCATAGCTCTGCCGGGCATGACAGGCGATGCTTCCAGAAAGACAATGATTCCCTGGAGAAGCAGCAGCCTTTCGTCCATGAGCCAGACTCTCGTCTTTCTCCGCACCCCTGCCTGGACAAGGCCTCCTTTCCTTGAGATAAAGGCCAGCCCAGGAGGGGCTGGGACTGCAGACCCCTTGCCCTTCACCGGGGAGCTCAGGGCTGCGAGACTGCAAAGCACTGGATCTTCCTGGCCTGCTGCATTCATTTCAAAGCCCAGCTTGACATCTCCGCTCAGCAGCCAAGGTTCACCTCCTTGTCCTATTCAAGAAAACCCAAAGAAGAAAGCTCACGACGCGCCAGTCTAATTACCCAATGCAAATGGGTATGCTCCCCTTGCCTCTGTGTTTTACAGGCCAGAGGCAGAACCCGGAGGGAGGACAGAAGCAGACAAGGAAGCACTCCCTACTTTCCTGAACGCCATGCTTCTAAGCTCGGTAAGGGTTAGAGTGTCACAAATCAAATCACAATCGCAATCTTGATTCACCTATCACCTTGGCGTTTGACTTAGCTTCCCTTTGGCATGGGTCAAGAGAGGACAGCAGCCACTGAAAACAGTAAAGGATGTATATATGTTTAATTTATATACAATAGGACCCATACCTTTAATACACAGTGGTATGCAAATTGACACTTACTTAGAATAAATAGGATAAGCCACAGCAAGACAGACACAGAGCACCAACACCAATAGACAGAACCTGTCAGTTTCCATACAAATACTCCCCATGTGTCCCTGACCTTAGAGCCATCATTACCTCACATGGCCCTGACCTCAGAGCCACCATCCCTCCATGACCCTCAGAACCACCATCTCCCACATCACCCTCAGAACCCCCATCCCACATGACCCTCAGGTCCACCATCCCCCCCCCCCACATAACTGTATCCAAGAAAGGTGTACTAATATTGAAAGTGTTGATTACGGTTTTTAATAATAAGATTTTTGTTTCTTTTGAGGCAGGGCCTGTGTAGCCCAGGGGCCTCAAACTCTCTAGGTCGTCAGAGATGACCTGGAGCTCCTGGCCCTCTTGTATTTAACATGAGGATTTAGGGAGTTCTGCTCACTGCCAGCTAGTCAGGAAATGGAGGCTGCATAAAGAAGGGGAAGTTCAGCAGGTAGGGAGCATGGCATCCGTGTAAAGAGAGGAATTTCCAGGAACAAGGTTCTCTTCTGAAAGCATCAAAAAGCTCCTCGAGGCAGAAAGAAGCCTTTGCTGCAGAGTGAGACAGTAGGGATTCAAGGACTCAAGGTTTGAGCTGAAGAATTGGTTCCTTATTGCATTGGCTTCACAAAATCTTTCTTTTTACTGAAGGTGATTGGGAAAAGTGCAGAAAGCTAGAAATACAAAGAAAAAAATGCCAATAATTCCACTAAGCAAAGGGAACTCCTCGATGAGTAAATAACAAGGTGAAATTAAAAAGGAAATTGAAATTGTTGGCTTGTTATACCTAAGTATTTCTCAGTCATTAACCTTTAAAGTTTTAGGTTTAGCTTTGTTAAGCACAGCATTGATCGTATATTCAGATTACCAGTTTCTTGGGCACAGGTTCAATTAGGGGCAGAGCTTTTCGTTTAAAAATCAAGTACTGTCTAATAGTTTATGCTCACTTTATTAAGAAATTAAGTTACAAATCAACACATCCAGGGATTTATGAAGGACAAGCAGTAGAAAAACTATCACTTTTACCCACTTAGTATCATTATTGCCATTTACTGCGGTGCTGGGATTGAAGCCAGGGCACACGTGAACCCAGGCTAGACGCCTGTTCTACCACTTGGCACACCTCAGTGTTTCCTTCCTTGAAGGTGGGTGAGAGCAGCAGGTCTGAGAAGACACGGCGCTTCCTCTTTCCCCACAGTCACCACTAGCCGAGGCTTTTTTTAAACTAGCTCCTTATTGCAAATGCCATCACCCAGCATCCTTCTGCTTCTCGGCCTGCATTCGGCACATGCCCAGAGCTTATTTGAATGACAGAATAGTATTACACTCAGGTGAATGGAGCTGTGCTGCAGGAACGGAACAGACACTTAGACCCTCTGGGGACAGCGTTTGAGTGGCTTCTGACTAGGAATTTGACAAATCAAGCTTTGAATACTCGTGTTTTTCTCATTTAGGCTCATTCACTAATTTCGTGCCATCCTGGGCCTTAACATCCACAATAGAGGCAAAGGCTGTTGAAGCTGCATTCTCAGAGCTCTTGTAGAGAGCTTGTTCCATGAGGATTTTTTTATTGTCATTGTTGCTTCCGTGTGTGTGTGTGTGTGTGTGTGTGTGTGTGTGTGTGTGTGTGCCTGTTAGCATCAGAATGTCTCTATTTTTAGATTCTAGCTGCCATTTCATTGTAATTCACTGCTTCCTAAGAGTGACCCACCCCATCATCCCTTTCCTGGAAGGGCTCCAAACTACCTGTCTGATGATCACTTTCCTAAAGTGGCCCCAAGCCCTGAGACCAGGGGACCACCCTGCACCCAGACAATTCCAACGCCCCACTGCCCCTTAAGTATTTCCTAGTCTGTGAGGAAAGTGGCTTCGGACCTGCCTGGCCAGAGCCCTTCCCCGGCTTTCCCAAGTAAAGCCTGTGTCTCTCGTTTCATTTATTCCTAATAGTGTGTGTGTGTGTGTGTGTGTGTGTGTGTGTGTGTGTCTACTATGGGGTGCTGTGTGTGCATGTGGTGTGCACACATGTGTGTGCAGATACATGTGCCTCAAGTGTTTTAGGAGGCCAGAGGAACATGTTGGCTCTTCCCCTCCATTGCTCAGCCATGTGCTTCCTCGAGATAGAATCCCTTACTGATTCAGGAGCTTGCCATTTTCATGACCTCACACGATTCTTAGGTCTCTGTGAGTATTACAGGAGCAGGGTCACAAAATATATGGCCATGTCCAGTGGTGTTTGAGGTGGATGCTGGGATCAAACGCAAGCAGCCACGGGCCCTTCGGGGAACTGTTCTCACCCACTGAGCCATCGCCCCAATGCCTGAGTTTTAAGAGTGGATTTTGCATCTGGAGAAAAAGAAAAACTAAAAACTACAAAACTCGTCTCTGAACACAAAAAATAAACTGTATTAAAAACTAAAAAATGTACATGTGAGCAATGGAGTATCCTGCTCCTGGTTCACTGATCACATTTCAGAAAAAAAAGAACATTCTTTCTCCTCTACAATAATGGCAATTGCTTTGCTTCTGGTGGTCAGACAAAAAATTGCCTTATAAACAAATAAATAAACTTTAATTAGCTTTATATTTCTCCCTCTATAGCGTCATCATGAATAACTGAAATAAATTCAGTTTTGGGGAGGAACACAAGAATTACCATAGTTCATATTACCCAACACAAGAGCGTTCATTTATTACTCCATATGGAGAGCAGACTGATATCTTCTTTGCAGCTTCCTTAATTAAATTCAGCCTCTGTTTATCTCTGATTCACTCCCTTTCCTTTCTTCATTTGTAATTTCTCAACTGTTAAGTTCATTGATATCATTTAAATTTCTCTGTTTCTCTCCCCAAGTGGAAAGCAGATGATTTCCTTTCCTCATCTCTCCCAGGCCGCGCGGGAGCAGCACTAGCCAGTCTGTACATGCTTTCACTAAATGGCCAATTTCATGTAACCAACGTGCGTGTGGACAAGAGTCTTGAGGAGGGTGATCAGCCATCTCCAAGAACGGTCTTCTCCATTTTCAATGGATCGTCAAAAGAGTTCCTGTTCTCACTGAACCTTCTCTGGCTTCTTTTGAGAACAGAGTAATAATAATCTCCTTGGGGTTCTTCCTTAGAGAGGTAGGCAGACACACCATATGCTGAGTGACTCGTAGTACCTTCCTGTGGCGAGACTGTTCCTGGGGCTGGTTTGCCCCTGTGAGCTCCTTCACCAATGAAGTGAGCAGACTAGCCACACCCACCAGGTCACCAGCTCTTCTCCTGTCACCTCGGTCTCTAGAATGGGAGGGCACTTCATACCGACCTCCCTCTCTGATGGAGATCCTGTTTGTTTGTATTTTTCAGAAGGCAGTGAGAGAGCCGAGGTCATTCCAACTCTACCAACGAGCTACAGGCAGAGGGCTGACATCCAGGCAAGAGATGAACCACCCCAGGCTTATCATGTAAGATCCAAATGAAACCCTTGAGAGAGGGACGGGATAGGAAGAGATCTATCAGCACAGCTAATCAGTCAACCCACAATGAGTGAGCGTGACAGACACCAAAGATTTCCAACATGACCTAAAGCAGAAGTACAGAGGCCATAAAGATCTCAACAATAAAGAAGTCTTAAATCTCACCCACCATGACTCAGAGAACTAAGTGGAAGAGGGGGCGGAAAGAGTGGAAGAGGAGGTGGGGAGAATATCCAGAGACATTGTCCCCCTCAGCAAGAACACACAAGTGAAGGGGGAACCTGGCTGCCTCCTCTGCTATCCATAACCTCCTACCCCATGGAAGCATCCAGTGTGCCCACTGAGGAGGAGACCCAGTGGATGGGGGACAGGGAGGAGGGAATCAGGATACCAACGTCATATTTACTAATACACTGTATCTAATTTTGGACAAGAAAAATATCGATATATATATATATATATATATATATATATATATATATATATATATAAAAGAAAAGAATGGGAGAGGACTTGAAGGTGCAGGAGCTCCGCTGTGTCCTCCTGCAGGCACACGACCAGGAGCAGTGTCAGAGGGTTGAGGCATGCCTGTTACTTCAGCGCTTAGCACTTCCAGTCTTGCTTGTCTTATTCAAGACACACACCAGGATGCCTCTTCTTTGTTGGACATAACTTGTGCTTCGCAGCCTTGCTATGTGCTTACAACGCAGGAAAAGCCTCCCTGCTCTGACTATGTGCTGACTGGAAGTGACGCCTGCAACAGAAAGGCCCTCAACATCTTCCCCGTGGATCCGAGTTCTGCTTATTGAACTCACGTATGATCCGCTAAGTACTCCCCCTCATGGCAGCTCTCTGGTGTTTGACATGCATATAACTATCTCTTTTAGGATTTTGTCTTTACCGATTAAATAGCGGTTGTCTCCCCCTACCTCAAACCCATTCATTTCCTGGGGCTTCTCCAGTGTGGGGGCTCCAATTGGCCCAGGTTCCTCTTGGACATGGATCTGCAATGCACACCATCTGCCATATGTCCTCAGGGTATCACGAATCGAGGAGGGGTCATCACGATCCTATGGATGACTTACATTTGTCTAACACTGCCCACAAATTGCTTTCGCTGTTCTTGGCAGCCACCTCATGCTGCTGACTCACTGAGTCAGCCAAATCCCCTCGGCCTCACGGGAAGCCTCTGCTGCTAAGCCTCAACTTGTGCAGCAAACGGAGAAGACACACATGGTGAGCTTCACACTGGTCCCTGCTAAGTTACTCACCTCATTTCATCTGGGTTGTGGTTCCTGTTTCTTGGGGAACAGGGAGGCTCTGATATCTAGGGGAAAAAATTCAGCCAAGAGCAAACAGAAATGAGAAATAATCTTGTCCCATTAACTTGCTATGGCTTGAGAACCCATCATCCCATCCGACAGCCTGTAATTAACTTGGTGACGTAGTTTATTGCCACTGTTGTGAAATTTTTGCTTAATTTCTGAGGAGTAACCCTCATATCATGCACTAGTACACAGTTCTTTATGACAGACGGACTCTATAGTGGCTCCCTGAACTTGGCCTCTGAGTATGATCTGGCCCTGTAATTTGCTTCTAACAAATAAACCACAGTAATGAGCTAGGAAGATTACAAAATGAGATTATCAGGACTCTCGTCTTGCTGGCTATGAAGGAATAAGTCCCCATATTGAGAGCTACCCTATGGAGTAGTCCACATGGTAGGGAGCTGAGGGCAGCTTCTAGCTGACAGCAAAAAGCTGAGGTCCTCGCTCAGACAGGTTGTGAACGGCAGCATGGAGCGGAGTCAACCTGGAAGCCCTAGCGACCCCCTGACAGCAGCTTTCAGGAGAGAGGCTCCTGAGTCACAGAAACTGTTAAAAAAAAAATGCGATGTTTGAAGCGGCCAAGTTTGTTATAACTTGTTCTTCATCAAAACGTAGCTAATATGCACGTAGGTAGGTGGCAGGAATCAAATTCAATTTGACATTGTCAATCTAAGTACCCACATGCTCCATGTTTCCTGTCGGAGGGCTGGATTGACTTCCAGGGCTGGTGACTAGGCCTGTGCTCCACGCTCCCACGAAGTTCCATGCCACGGGTATAATTGCTACTGCAACGTTCTAGAGTATTTCTAGTTTATCCCCAGACTCACTTCCTAATCTCCCAGTTGCTTCAGTGGTCCCAGCTCTCAAACTTTCCTGCCTTCTGTAGGACTTGGTTTTGTGTTCAGATCTGAACATCTGCTTTCTGAACACCTGGCCTCCTAAGCTTGACTTTCCATTGGGATAAAGTTCCCCAGTCTGATCCATCTTTCTCAGGCTCTATAACTTCCAGATCTTCTCACAAAGGAAAAAAAAAAAACAACAACAAAAAACCTGAATGTTTTGGGCCTTTTTACTGGAGAAGCCTCCAGCCAACGGGTGAGGCCCATCAGTCATGCTGTGGGTGTCATCAGGGTTACCTAGTGCATTTCTTGTGCCTCTTTCAGTTGGAGATGCACAGTCTTCATCAGGGTTAAATTCTGTGCATGCCTATTACAGAATGAAAGTCTTACAGGACTCCCAAGCATCACTTTGAAGCAGGGGCTGATAGCCCTATTGCATGGGACCCTAGATCATATAAAATATTGACTGTCATTTCTGGTGGTTCAGCAGCTGGATATTGGGGCCTGAGGGAGTTTCTGAGGACCTTACCTTTGTGTTTGCAACAGCGACTTTAACCAACAGCTGAGTTTGCACAAGAGAGGTCTCCTGAATTCCCTGAGCCATAATGTACTTAAATACTCTGTGTCGTGGAATAGAAAATCCAAATCCCATATACCTAGGCTTCTTGTTTAAAAGGACTTTTGAGCTTAGGCCTCCTATACTAGACTTTGGCGTTCAAGCAGTTCTCCAATAAATGACTGTAAATGCTTGAGTTTTGCCAGTGGGCAGCACTAGAACTTCAGAGAAAACAGAAATGGGGCTGAGCCAATACCAACATGAATCTTCATTTAAAACACTGTTGAGAACTTTAATGTGTGCTCATATTGCAAATTGTTCATATTCCAATCAGGTTGTACACACTCCTATGTCCCCTCTCCCTGCCCCCACTCCACTGAGGGCCCTCCTCAGTGGGGTCTTCAGTATTTCCCGGGGGGTCAGACCTGGGAAGGGAACAGTACCTCAGAGTACACTTTCTTTTACATTCTATTGACCCCTCTTATGTAATGAAACTCTGAATTGGATTGGCAGCAAAATGGAAACTCGGGTTTAAAGTTTGGGCCAAATTTATATAGCTGATTAATGCAACGTGCAGACTTGATTTCAGACAGGTGGCCATGGTGTTCTTTGAAAGGCTGTAAAGAAGTGAAAGCCCATAGGGGAGGTCAATCACTTTCACTGACTTGGAAAGGGTGAGTTCTAGTACTGCCTGAGAGGGCAGACACCAGAGCCAAGGAGAATCATTGCCCATCTTCTCGTCCAGACTGGGAGGCGTCCAGATCACAGGCATGGATGAAAATAGCTTCTGCTAATTTAAGAGAGACTAAAGCCTAGAGGAGAAGAAGTTGAGCACGACCTTCTTTCCTGAGAGTCCCCTGAGGAGACAGCAGGGTATCTTAGATGAAGGTTTCATATGAGAGGACTGTTTATTTTCTTGTTTCTGCTCTTCAGCATTTAGTAAAAGGCCTATTGATTTTCATTATTTTTAATTCCAACCTCAGCTGAACAGTGAGGAGTTATATGAAAGTTTTTTTTTTTTGTCTGAAGAGAGTATTTGAGGATTATTACCATCTGAGGCCAGAAGGATGGCTATACTAGAGTCAGAGAGGAATGCATACTGAGAAGAAACTGAAAAATGAAGTCAGAGCTTCAGAATCTCTGTTCAGAGCCCAGGAAGAAGGGTCTATGGGGTTCATTGCTGTTAGTTTCTCACTACTATAATCAATGACTGATAAGATCATGTAAAAGGAGGAAAGATTTACTTTGGATTTAATGAGTGCCAGTTGAATCTATTGCTCTGAGGTTCCGTCATGGCTGTGGAAGACTGTAGGAGAGACTGTTCACCCCCATGGCAGCCAAGAAGCCCTGAGAGATTGAGAGGAAACATTAGGAGAGAAAATATATACTTCAAAGGTGAACAAGTGTTCTACTTTGTCCTCGGCTCCACCTCCTAATAGTTCCATGGAGTTCCAGTGATGCCATGAAATTATGAATCACCGTTGGATTGAATCATTGATGAAACTGGAGCCTTTGTGACCCAATGACTTCCTCAAGTTCCCACCACTGAAGATTGTATTTTGAGCTATAATTCAACACCTAAGCCTTCTGGGGTCTTCAATATCTAAAGTGTAACAGCCGCCTTCTACCTGAAACACTTCTTTACTCTCTAATTGTTGAATGGAGATTTATATATATCTATATATGTTTGGAGTTTATCTTGTCCTGGAGTTAGTTGTGAATGGCCTATCCACCTAAACAGATTGCAATTTATCTCATAGAAGAAAAACCAAAAAGAGAAACAAAAATGCTTTTCATGGCAGTTCTTCAAGAAGTAGGTGTCCTGTAAAGGGAAGCAGCACCATGTCTGTGTGTCCAAGTCAGGCTGTGGCCTCTGCAATCAGCTTTGAGTATGGTTCACGAAAGGGCTCACCTTGTGGCTGACTTCTACCAGCACACTGGATTTCTCTGTACCCCTGTTTTCAAATCTGTAAGGATTACTTATTAGATTGTGTGAGGATTAGGAGAGTTCATTCATTTTAAACAAATGTCATTCTACTGCAGTACTCGGAAGCCCCCCACCCAGAGCTGTCCTCACCGGCATATATTCACCATAGCACACATGTGTCTACACTTTAATACACACTAAATTTTACATGGTACCAGAGAACAGGGCAGTGTAAAGTGAGCACTAACTCTGCACAAGAGAGAAGGATTAAGGAGCCAGGATAGAAAAAAACCAAACTGCATTGCTTTTTGGTGTTTAACTCAGCAATGGTAGATGGCACCCTCCCCCTGCTTATGCACAAAGACCAAGACAGATAACAGCTAAGCACACCCCTCCTTACTGATGGAGATTACGCTGGAGAATGTCACCACAGGAGAGTTAAAAGGCCTTCTAGCTGACACGCAAGCAAGGCAAACTAACATGGAGAAGGCTAGTCTTCACCAGACAGACTGTCCCCCTCCAAGATTGCTCCCTCGTTCGCTGGGCTTTCCTAGCTTGCTCCCAAGAGGAAGAAGAACAGAACTGATGGGTATCTCTGCAGTTACCCTTCTTACAACTGTCAATCAATGCATCCCTGCATTTCCCCATGAAGGCAGTGTCCCTGCCAACTGATAATGGCTTCCAGGAAGAAGTGAATCCATACAGGTAGGCTGACTCAGGAGGAGCAAGAACTGCTTAGGGGCATTAAAACCTCCAGAGGAATGACTGACGTACTGATCCCTCTCTGTCCATAGCTCCATGGAGACAGAGGTGATGTTGCCAGTTCATTTGTGTATCTCCAAGGTCTACTGCCTACTGTGCTTGTCAGAGAGTTACGTAATGGGATTAATGTGTGACCTTTGACGTAGATGCCGAGATTGGCACCACCACGCGAAATCCAGGATGTCCATGTGAAGTAAGACTTTCCTGGGACCTGCAATGCCATAACAGCTTTCATAGCTCAAAGTGTGTGGGAAGAGAGTCCCAACTGCTTTCAAGCTTCACATTTTCTTTGTCGATTAGTTTACTCAATGCAATTACAAGAGTGTCATGAATATTGTATTTAAATACTTTATGGATAGCTACGTTCCTAGAATGTAAGTACATTTTGAAGGCATGAAGAACTCAACTCTCTTCGCCATTTGAAGTCTTCTTTCAAGTAATTCTACGTCATACATGCAGTCAGGAGACCATAGAAGCGTTTGACTTCGAGACCTGCTTCTCAGTCCAGCAACGCTGGTCACATGCTGGAATCTACAACCTCCGTTTAGTTTCTATGTTTTATGTAAAATTGTGACAAATGGAGACTATATTTTATCTCCTAACACAAAGGTACTTGATAAATTATTGTATAGCTTTATGTTTCTCTGTTTGTTATATATTTTTCTAATGGACTTTTCTAATTTTGTATGAGGAGGCTATTTTTCATTCTATAAAACTTGGTTTATAATAAGTATTATTTCATATGCATCAAATATGCTAACTTGTTCACTTTTAATGCAAGATACTTTTTAAAATTTATGAACTAGGGCTGGAGAGATGGCTCAGCGGTTAAGGCACTTACCTCCAGTGCCTAAGGCCCCGGGTTCAATTCCCCAGGTCCCACATAAGCCAGACCCACAAGGTGGTGGCCCTGGTGTTCTCTCTCTCTCTCTCTCTCTCTCTCTCTCTCTCTCTCTCTCTCTCTCTCTCCTTGAAAATGAATAAATAAAATATTTTAAAAATAAATAAAATTTATGAACTAACTGAACTTCAAAACATTATGCAAAATATGTATTACTATCACAGATAAATTGGTGGCAGATAGATGATAGATAGATAGATAAGATAGATGATAGATACATAAATAGCTCTTAGCAATGTCATGGAAAATTCATAAGAAACATGTTCTAGCCATTGGGCCTCTTTTCTGTCCGGCCACTCTCCCATTGAGCCTCTCTCCTGTACTACTCTCCTATCAGCCCCTCACTTGTCTCCTCAGCCCCTCTGGCCTCACGTCCACCTTCATTAAGTCAAAAAGTCTCCTTTTCTGAAGAAGAAGACAGATGGGACCAGCCTGGAAGCCCTAGAAGGAGAGGATCCCAGGGAACAGCCCTGTAGAAGCTTCAGATGTCCTCCCATCCCTCAACTGCCAGTGCCTAGCATCACCAGAGACTGGAAAACCCAACAACCAGAGGATTTCACACCCAGCACAGCTCATCTACACAGCAGATCCATAGGCCAAGCGGGAGGGAGCCAGCCTCATGCCCAGAGTGGGTGAATCTGGAGTCCATCCCAAGAGCAACCTGGCTTTTGAGCATGAACTTGTAGCATTTACTGTCTTGATTTATAGTGCCTTATGGTCTTCTTCTTCAGTCTTTCTTGAGGGCAGGGTCTCCCTCGGTCACAGGCAGACCTGGAACCCAGCATACACCTGGTAACTGAGCCTCCCAGTCAACAAATGTACACACCGTTAGGAACTTTGGTTTTGTTAAGATTACCTGTTTAATCCCCTCTTTTGCATAAATACTCTGTACTGGTTTTGTTTATGTGTGTATGTTTCCAGCTTGCATATTACAACTATATTTTGCTCCATCCAGGACACTAAAAGATTTGCGTAGCAGGCAACCAGAAATCATTGGGTCACTTCTGTGTTCACTCTTGGAGTAATATAAAAACCTCATTGGGCTCCTACCATGAAGATATGTAACTTCGGATTTATACATCTGAGAATATAACAGATAATTGGAAAACCCAAGCACTGAATTGACTCAACATGCAAAAATCTCTACATTATAAGAAACACAAAAAATCAAGACAATATAATTCCATGAAAAACTACAAATCCATGATAAATGACCATCAGTGGGACTGAATTACATGAAATGTCTGACAGAGAATTCAAAAGAATGATTATATTTCAAAGAATTCAATGAGGAAATCAAAATCCAAAGAAGAACATAGAAAAACCAACTTAAGGAAATGAGGAGTCAGATACACGAT